>QZGG01000312.1:0-169323 GCA_006409495.1 Sedum album | reverse complement strand
TTTATAGAACTAGGGGTGACCTAGTGTCGAACCCAAGGGAACAGTGGAGTCAAGTTATATTTCAAACTCGATTACTAGCTTTTAATTCTTTACACTCGATTACTAGCTTTCAATTTAGTTCTTAAGTGTTTTATTTATTTCAAAGGCAATGTTATTTATTAAAAGGTAGTATTTAAAGAAAAGGTTTAGTTATCAAATATTAAAAACTATGACAAGGATGAGAATCCTCCACTAATACTTATGGTTTCACTCGAACAAGATATAGATTATAGTTATGAATTTCCTTCTTGATGACAATTTAATCTAGAACGTATAGTTATATGATAATATAAATCCTCATTCTCGAATGTTGGATTTACATTATAGAATTTAGACTGAGTAGCATTAGCATACGAATCCTCACTCTCGAATGTTGGATTCGCACGTAAACATCTACTCGACTAGCTTCATTCCTCTCGGTGTTTTCACTAATCTGTCCAAATACGCTTATTAATACATTCATGCACCAAATATACTCGCTGCTCTCGCTTTGCTAATATACTCGATCTAATGGTTGTATTGATTCCAAAATAGTCTAAGTTCACCTCTCGGTCCTTCCCTAGAAAATACTACTCGACCTACTCTTCTAGACGTTTTGTCAGGACACCTAGACGTAGTGCTCGGGTATGATTCAACACACATAATAGTCATACAAGAATTGATTCATGTAAATTAAATAATCATGTTCTAGTTAAATCATAAGCATTAGGAATTCATCAAATCCCTATCATAAGGAAATTACTCACTCATCTCGAGTGATAATGAAACATGTTCAAACGATTGTAAATAAAACGATTGTAAATAAAACAAGAGTAAAGTTTAGAAATTCTCAGTGATTGATGATCCACGGTCGAGCTCCAAGCTGCTGCTATTCTCCTCGTTATCTCGAGTACAAAATTAGGTTGAACAATCTTCTATAATTCAAACGGTCTTCCTGAGCTCTCTCGGCTCTCTCTTCTTCTTCACTTGGTTACTCGACTTCAATCAATCACTTGGTCGGGTAGGGTCTCTGCCCTCCTCTCTTTGCTCGGTGTCTCTTGTGATGCTTATATAATGAAGAGTAATCACACGGGTCGAGTAGAATGAAAGTTCTTGCTTTAACTCTAATCATAAATGGCCGAGTAAATGGGAAGTCTAGCTTATCCACTCATCTTAAATGATCGAGTAAGTGGAAGGTCTAGCTTATCTTCTTGTATTAAATCTTGTATTAAATGGTCGAGTGAATGAAGAGAATCCATACGAAGGGTCTTGGTCACGTGATGACTTGCTCGAGCAGTGTGTTTACTCGGTCGAGTAACATGAGTCTTTAGCTGTTCTAGCTCGAGTCAAGTACTTTAATAAACTCGGTCTAAGAATTGCAGAAATGCTTCCAATACGTCTGATTTAGGCCGAATTCACGTGCTTTTCCTCATATTTTCATTTATGCTCCTTCGTAAGGTGTAAATCGTGCTTTTGACCTGAAACATCAATTAAAGTATCAAAAGTAATATATTTTACGTTATAATCATAGGAAATAAGCATGAAAGTAGGGGCTTAAAATAGACATTTCTAACACTGATCAGCGAGCCTCTGGTAAATCTGGAGCTAAGCACAACTTCAGACTAGCTTGGAGATCATCTAGCATGATTTTCTCATTCTGCTCTGGTACGACAGGTACTCGAGTAAACACTACAAAGGTATGCTAGTTGATGTGTTAGTGCGTGTGGGAAAGCTTGTGTTTCTTGCAGATTTCTATGTGATGAAGATGGAGGATGAGGGTCCCAAAGATACCTCAAGAGTGCTGCTAGGAAGACCATTCATGGCTACTGCAAAGACTAAAATCGATACATCAACGGGAGACCTTTCTATGGAAGTGGACGGAGAGGTGGTACGCTTCAACATTTACAAATCAATGCAATATCCACCAGACACCGCCGAGATACATGCTTTGGATATCATTGATGATGCGGTGCTTGACTTGGATGTGACCAATGGAAAAGATGCATTAGAGCTCATTATTCGGGAGGCGATACACGATGAAAAAGATTGCAGAAATCTTGTCCTTGACACTAGAGAAGTAGTACAATTGCTACGAGAAATGTCAATTATTTCTCCGAGGTTTGAACCGTATCCACTCAATTCTGTTAGTGTTACTGATAAAATCTCATCTAGTGTGCAGGATGTTAAGATAGAACTAAAGCCTCTACCAGAACACCTTAAGTATGTCTACTTGGGAGACAATGAGACGTTGCCCGTCATAATTAAAAAGGAGTTGGACATTGGCCAAGAAGAAAAATTGATAAAGGTGCTTAAGGAGAATAAGGGAGCTATAGGCTGGAGCTTGGCTGACATTAAAGGAATAAGTCCAGCAGTATGCATGCACAGAATTTTGCTTGAAGAGAATGCAAAACCAGTTAGACAACCACAAAGACGACTCAACCCTTTGATGTTGGAGGTGGTACAAAAAGAAGTGCAGAAATTACTGGATGCTGGAGTTATCTACCCGATCTCAGATAGTGAATGGGTAAGTCCCATACATGTGGTGCCAAAGAAGACAGGAATGACAGTAGAAACAAATGACAAAGGCGAGCTTGTCCCGAAAAGAATTCAAAACGGATGGAGGATGTGTATAGACTACCGAAAGCTAAACGCAGCAACTCGCAAGGATCACTTCCCCCTTCCATTCATCGACCAAATGCTGGACCGACTTGCAGGTAAATCACATTTCTGTTTTCTTGATGGATATTCAGGTTACAATCAAATTCCAATTGCGCCTGAGGACCAAGAGAAGACGACATTCACTTGTCCTGTAGGTACATTTGCATTCCGTAGAATGTCATTTGGTTTATGCAATGCTCCTGGTACATTTCAACGTGTAGTAATGAGCATTTTCTGAATTTCTTAATGATTGTGTTGAAGTGTTCATGGATGACTTCACGGTATATGGGAATGCATTCGATGATTGTTTGCATAATTTAGAAAATGTCCTTAAGCGTTGGATCGAAATGAATTTGATTTTAAACTACGAAAAATGTCATTTTATGGTCACTCATGGTGTGGTACTAGGACATGTAATTTCATAAAAAGGCATTCAAGTAGATGGAGCTAAAATTGATTTGATTCGTAAATTTCCGTACCCTACTGACCCTCGAGGCATCAAGTCTTTTCTAGGACATGCAGGGTTTTACCGCAGGTTCATCAAAGACTTTTCAAAGACTGTATTACCGTTGTCCAAACTGCTACAAAAGGACGTACCTTTCGAGTTTGACGACAAATGCAAGGAGGCATTCGAATCACTAAAGAGGGCATTGGTGAGTGCACCCATTGTGCAAGCACCGGACTGGACACAACCATTTGAATTAATGTGTGATGCAAGTGACTTTGCCGTTGGAGCTGTGTTGGGACAACGGAAAGATAAAAAGCCGGTGGTGATTCATTACGCATCAAAGACCCTCGATGTGGCGCAAAAATATTATTCCACAACAGAAAAAGAGCTTCTATCTATTGTCTTTGCTCTTGAAAAATTCCGTCCTTACTTACTCGGTGCTAAAGTGATTGTTTATTCTGATCATGCAGCTATAAGGTACTTGATGTCAAAGAAGGAGTCCAAACCAAGACTGATTAGATGGATTTTGCTACTGCAAGAATTCGACTTGGAAGTCAAGGATAAGAAGGGTGTTGAAAACACAGTAGCTGACCACTTGAGCCGCATTGAGCAAAAAGGAGAGGCCTCAAGTAAATGAAACATTTCCAGATGAACATCTCTTCCAAATCAGCACAAAAGCACCATGGTATGCTAACATAGTTAACTACCTGGTGGGAGGTACATTTCCATCTTCATTTACTAAAGCACAGAAACTTAGATTGAAACATGACTCTAAGTATTACATATGGGACGATCCATACTTATGGAAGATAGGAGCTGATCAGGTTGTTAGGAGATGTGTATCTGATGATGACATGTTATCTATACTTGTTTTCTGTCATGACTATGCATGTGGTGGTCACTTTGGACCTAGACGTACTGCCAGGAAAATTCTAGAGTGTGGATTTTATTGGCCTTCATTGTTTAGAGATGCATACACTCATTGTAAAAATTGTGATAGATGCCAAAGGGTAGGAAATATCTCTGCTAGGAACGAAATGCCACAGACCCCTATAATAGTTAGTGAAATATTTGACGTTTGGGGAATAGATTTTATGGGACCATTTCCTAGTTCCTTTGGGTATCAATACATTTTGGTCGCAGTTGACTATGTATCGAAATGGGTAGAGGCAAAAGCTACGAGAAATGATGATGGCAAAACTGTGGTAGATTTTCTGCGCACTAACATCTTTTGCAGGTTTGGAATACCAAAGGCAATAATTAGTGATCAAGGAACACACTTCTGCAACAAAGTGTTAGGAGCATTGTTCAAAAAGTATGGGGTTCATCATAGAATTGCCACAGCATACCACCCTCAAACCAATGGCCAAGCTGAAATATCTAACCGGGAAATCAAGTCAGTGTTAGAAAAAATGGTCAAGCCGTCACGCAAGGATTGGTCAAGAAAATTGGATGATGTACTTTGGGCGTACAGGACAGCATACAAAACTCCTATCGGTACCTCACCGTTCAAACTAGTCTACGGCAAAGCTTGTCATTTACCAGTTGAAGTGGAGCATAGAGCATATTGGGCATTAAAGGAATGTAACTTAGACTTGAAGGAAGCTGGTCTTGAAAGAACAATGCAGATCAATGAATTAGAAGAACTCCGCCTAGAGGCTTATGAGAGCCAATCAGACTACAAGGCGAGAACAAAAATGTACCACGACAAGTACATTTTGAGACGTTCTTTTGAAATTGGTCAGAAAGTGCTCCTCTTCTCTTCAAGACTAAAGCTAATGCCGGGTAAACTCCGTTCAAGATGGGCTGGTCCATTCGTCATCACCAAGATATTTAATCACGGAGCAATAGAGCTAGAAAAACCAGAGAGTGGGGAAAGGTTCAAGGTTAATGGACACAGAATCAAAGCTTATTATGACAACAAGATTGAGCCACCACAAGAGATAACACTCGAGGAGCCGTTTGCAACTGTTATGCATTTGAAAACAGCAAGGGAACTTAACAATGATGATGATCAGGAGGACCCAGATGAAGATCCTGAAGAGGATCCTGAAGAGGACCCAGAGGAAGATCCTGAGGAGGATCCTGAAGAAGATCCGGAAGAGGGTCTAGAGGAGGAACCTGAAGAGGAAAAGTTCGAATGGGAACCGATAGACGAGGAGGAATATCCACAAAGGAAGCGTGGAAATGGTCCCTTCATTCTTTCTATCAAAATTGGATTGGTGGAACTAGATGACTGCCTTGTAGACTCGGGGTCTACACACAACGTATTACCTAAATCAGTTTACGATGAAATGGAAAGAATGTTGCCTCCGTTGCTCCCAGTAAGAAAGAAGCTAACAATGGCCGATGAAACAATTAAATTAACCACGGGACTGATTAAAGATGTATTCATTTGCATCCACGGATACGCTATTAAGTTGGACTTCACGGTACTTGAAATGGGAGGGCCAGGACGGATACTGCTGGGCGAAGAATACTTGGACGATACTAAATCACTCATGGACTTCGGTAACGGACAATTAATTCTTACTTTACCATACAGGAAATTAACTTTAAATCGCAGGGGTGATTTAGTTACAAGCACAGCAGTTGGTGAGCAAGGAGAATATTCAAGAAGTCGGAGCCGCAGCCGATCCAGAGATCGCAGTCAGTCTCCTCCGCCGAGTTCAAGAAAGGAAGCCTTCTACAGAAACGGATTGAACAGAGGAAATAGATATTGGAGCAACACTAGGAAGGGACCGGGATGCAAGAAATGACAAAAACAAGAGGTACAAAGTCGAGCCAACGACTTTAAACAAGTGCACTAGTTGGGAGGTAACCCAATGTCGTATATACTTTGTTTGATTTTTAATAATTTTAGTGTGAGTCTTAGTTTTAACAATGTGATAATTGGAAGAGGAAGGTTTTTGTTGAAAATCTGCAGGATGTACTCCAAGCGCACGTCTCAGCAATTTTTAAAACATACCTTATGGGATTATAGGAAAAATGGAGAAACGTACGCTTGGGAAACCCTAGGAGGCTACGCTTGGAAGGCCGAAAAATGATCAGTGAGTTTTACCCAAGCGTAGGCGTACGCTTGGGATATTACAGAGCAGTACGCATTTGGAAATAACATAAGCCTACGCTTGGGATGTCAAACGGCGCCGTTTTGCTCAATAACAACACGGAGACATGCAGCCTGCCTTTGCTCATTCGAACTAAGCTCCGATTCCCCATTTTGAAATCAAAGTGCCTAAATTTCCACCATTCCAACCCTGATTTCGTTCAACAGAACTTGAGACGCTCGGTTGTTCATAAGTCATTTGAAGACGCACGCCAATTCGACTCGGATCCAAACGAGGTTTGAGGTAATTCAATTGATTTAATCTCGATTCCTACCAAGGTTGTTGTTGGATTATATCAGTGGATTTGTGGACTATTGTTTGTGGAATTAAGAAGTGAATTGTGGTGGAATTGCGGGAAGAGTCAGATTCAGCTGGTCGGACTCAGATCTGGACATCCAAGCGTACGCTTGAAGATTTAACCAAGCGCACGCTTAAGCATTTTTCAGAAATATCAGTAGGGTCCGCTTGGTAAAGTAAAGAAGGGTGCGCTTGGTCTGAGCAGAAAAGAAATAGAAATGGCTCCACGCAGACCTTTAAACCTCCTACCCAAGAAAGGTGCTCCTAGAATTTCAGAGATATTTCTAGAGCTGGAGCATGTGCAACCAATGTGGCCGTGTCAAACCTTCCTCGATGATTGCGGACTGAAAGACAGAGTAAAGGGAATGATGAGGAAAAGTGGATGGCCCGAATTCTTAACATTGGTATGTGAGGATGATGTGCAAGATTCCAGCTACTTCATAGGATCACTTGAAGACTTTCATGATGCAGAGGAACCATAAATCACATATGCGTTCCGCGACTCAAAACGCACAACCACTTACAAGGATTTGAGGAAAGCAATGAAGTGGTGCTCTAACGGTTTTTACAGAGATGGCGGGTTGGAAATGGAAACCGGCTTATGGAATGCTTTAACTGGGACAACCAAATCATTCCGTCCCAGTGTTAGCAAAGCATCGGAAATTAAGGATCCAGCTCTGTTCTACTTGAAGTTCATGCTAGCCAGAACCTTGTTCGCCAGAGACAACGGTAAAGACAAGGTAAAGCGGTTAGAGCTTGGGGTGCTAAGTTTGTTGCAGGAGGGAAAGAAGGTGGATTGGGCAGGATATTTTACAGAACATGTGAAACACCTATGCACCGATGGAGTGGTAGTGTGTGGAGGGATGATGACAAAGCGAAAGCTTATGATAAATAACCAAAAGCACAAGCAATGCGATTGGGAAAGGATAAATCTAGAAAATAACTAGATATATCAAAAACTTGATTTTATTAAGAATAAAGAGGTGAAAAATACAAGAATAAAACTAACTTTAAATACTGAAACAAAATTATAAGTCTAACTAATTTTAACGATGTGGGATAAAAATGTTTAATTTAAATAAGGCCCACTAGGCCCGTATCAGTCTCTCCCACTTGTGAAGAACTCGACCCAGAGTTCCCTTCTGGATACAAAGCCTCATCCGCGTGATATTCATGAAGATCAGCCACGTTAAATGTTTTAGAAATTCCCATTGACTCCGGAAGATGCACAACATAAGCATTGTCATTAATACGACGTAAAATCTTGTAAGGACCATACTTGCGAGGCTGCAGCTTACTATATGTTCCCACCAGAAATCGCTCCTTGCGCATGAAAACCATCACATCATCTCCTTCATTAAAAACTTTGGATCGTCTATGCTTATCCGCAATAACTTTATTCTTGTTACCCGTAGCCTCCAATCGCGCCTTAATCTCATCTTTGACAGCAATCACGTCTTCAGCTAGTCACTCAGCGGCGACACTATATTCACGCGATTTAGGTAGCTTTACCAAATCTACCACATGCTTTGGAACAGATGTGTAAACGATAGAAAAAGGTGATCTTCCTGTAGCCGAATGCACCACACTATTATACGCGAACTCTACTTGAGGAAGAGCTAGATCCCATTGCTTCGGTTTATCTCCACACACACTTCGAATCATATTGCCAAGTGTTCGATTAGTGACTTCTGTTTGTCCATCAGTCTGTAGATGAGCTGTGGAACTCCTATTCAGAATGGTTCCAAACATCTTCCATAAGGTGATCCAGAAATGACTAAGGAATTTTGTATCACGATCAGAAGTGATCGACTTGGGAACTCCATGAAGGCGCACCACTTCTCTGAAAAATAGTTTTGCAATTTTGGAAGCATCAGATGTCTTTCGACATGCAATAAAGTGTGACATCTTTGAAAACCGGTCCACAACCACAAAAACAGAATCCACTCCCCGTTGTGTACGAGGTAACCCCAGAACGAAATCCATAGACAAGTCTTGCCAAATATCATCAGGAATAGGTAATGGCATGTACAACCCGGTATTCTGAGATTGTCCTTTGGGTGTTTGACAAATGAAACAACGTTTAACAATATTACCAACATCTCTTCTTAAATGCGACCAATAATATCGTTCTTCTAAACAAGCAATTGTTTTATCTCTACCGAAATGTGCGCTCAGACCACCACTATGCATATCACGAATAAGCTTTTGTCCGATGTATGCCTTATCGAAATTAATGGAAATGGATGCCTTATCGAGCACCACAATCAATTTGTCCGATGTATATAGGGGAAGACATGTTCAGCAGGACGGTTGGATCCACATCAAACAATCATGTTTTGATTGAAAATTATGAAGGAAGAAACTCCAATGCATGAAGAATTTTTTATAAAGATTCAAACTTGAAGAAAGAGGATGCAAATATTTGATTTGGAAAAGTTTTTGAATATTTGGGGCCATATTTATGTAGGGGAAGTATCATGTGGAACCCCCCTCTTTCCATGGATCCATGGATCCATGGATCCCCCTTCATCACCGTTGATTGCATTTTTTGTGTGCACCAGATTGTGCCACGTGTTTGCATTTTTGAAATGCACATGTGAGTTGCACATGACAAATGCACACGTGAGTTGCACATGCTCATTAATGCGCTGGCACAATCTGGTGCGTCCAAAATGCAAACAGTAAATGCAATCAACGAATGCAAAGAGGGATCCATGAATCCATGAAAAGGTGGGAGTTCCACATGATACTTTCCTATTTATGTATAAGATCTAGACTAAGAATTCATTTTGAATTATGATTAATCAAGCCGAGTGCCCCTGACTTATTGTAATGGTTTGATCTAAAGTATCATACGTTTTTAAAATGTCCTTTATATTTATCATACATTTGCTTATTTAAAAATATAATTACATTTTTGGTTATTTATATAAACTCAATTCAAATAAGTTGGAATTCGCAATTTAGTATGATTTCAATTCTTAATTGAGTATGAAATTATATTTACGTCGTTAGGTTTAACGGTGTGAAATTAAACTATGCATTTTAGTCCAAAATTAGTGAATTGAAAATTAAGATAGTCTGGTCCTCAATTTGAAATTGGATGGTAGTCCGGGACTTGTTTTTGTAATTTTCCCAAAAAATAATTCTAAATCCTAAACCTCCTAAGTTCAACTCTTGTTCCTTCCATTGACATCTAAAAATTCAGAACATAGCATAGGGAAATAATCGAACATATCAAACAAATACTTCATTATGCATGGAAAATCCGTGAGGATTCCCACTACAATAAAACTACTCACTCATGGTGAGTGTACAATTGATCATGTCTGGTTTTGAAAGTAAATGCATAAAACAAAAAGTAATGTAATAAAAACTAGAGCAAGTAGAGTAGAGTAGAGTAGAGTAAAGTAGAGTAGTGTAGTGTAGAGGTTGTCGGTTCTTGGACGCTTCTTCGAGTTTCTTGTCGTTAAAACTCTCCAAAGCTGCTCCAAATCTGCAGGAAAAAGTTGTCCTTTGCTGGTCTAGGGTTTGGTACTTATGTAGATCCCAATTTGGAACGAAAAATCTTCATTTTTAGAAATCTGCACAACTGCCCGACTTATTTTCTGGGTCGGTCGCCTCAAAATGGGTCGCCCGGTCCATTTTCCTCGTTATCTCTCGGCAAACTACTAACCGAATCATTTTCTGGGTTGGGCACCTTCAGAAATGGGTCGGTCGACCCACTTTTCCTTCAGATCGCCCGACACAGATTTGGGTCGCGCGGGAAATGGGTCGGTCGGCTGGTGCCCGACTCATTTCTAGGCACAAATATGGGTCAGTCGACCCATTTTTTATTTTCCTCATCGCTCGACCTATTTTGAGTCGCGCGAGAAATGGATCGGTCGGATGGTGCCCGACTCATTTTTCGGTGTCAAAATGGGTCGGTAGACCCATATTGCTGCCTTCGTCCATTTTTACTTGTTCTCGTTCCAAATCAACTGGAATTTGTCCAAACTTGTTCTGTTCTATCCATCATCCATAGATTTACGTTTCTAACCTGAAATTGAACAAGAATGTATCAAAAGACATGATAAAATATTGAAATAAATAGGAACTTAACGGGAAACATGTACGAATGCACCGGGCATTTATTCGTGTATCAAGTAATAGATGATGAGGAGAAAGTTGATGCATCAAATGCTCGAGCATTGAATGCTATTTTTGGAGTTGTTACCTAAATGTGTATCTCTTATCTTAGAATGTGAATCTTTTCAAGAAGCATGTGGTATCTTTAGAATACATAAAAAGGTATTAAACGAGTAAAAATAATTCAATTGCTAACACTAACTGCTTAATTTGAAAATATGAAGATAAAGAATTATTTAGTAATAACTGAATTTAACAAACAATTGATGGATATTATGACACATTTAATGGCAAGAAAACCAAAAGATTATATATCCAATCTTTTAGTTTCTTCTATTAATGGCATTATTGCTGGAACATGTACCCTATGTGGTGTTTTGATGATGACAACACTCGACTTATCTTTTCACAGTGTGTACAGGTACATGTGCCTGACAAGGACTGAAGAGGGACAAGAATCTGTGTTGGACACAAAGGTACTTGACAGAAACGAAGTCGAAACCAAGTCAACCGAGCAGTTGCAAAAATCGTGGACAACATGAGGAAAGACGTTGTGGGATGGACGAACTTTATTAACGAGGCATAGCTTGACCGAGTTAAGAGTTTGTTGAGAGATTTTCGGATTTGAGACATGCAAAATGTGGAGGTTGTTAGAGGTCGTGGACTCGGCTGTTGCTCACCTATATAAAGGGCCATCCACATATCCAAAGAGAGGGGTGAATCCAGAAGAGTTTTGGAGAGCAGAACTAACCTACTCACTAGGCATTGAGTGACGGAGCTGCTAAAGAAACTCATCATCCGAGAAGATGAAGTTAAAGGTTCGAGACCTGAGAGACTTGTCTTCAGGAAGTCGCGATTGGTGATCCGGGATCATCAGGTTTAGGTGACTTATTTTGTGATAGTTAATAACACTATTACAAGTGTACAAATAGCTATAAGTATTTGTACAATATATAGGTTAATAAAGAATCTTTAGACGTACCTGCTAACTTGGTTTATGTCCTTAATAGTTCTTATTCTTTTTGTGTTACTACTAATCACTCCTACATCTATGAAAGAAGATTGTTGGATGTTTTTGTTCTATGGAACGATATTAACCACGATCATCCTCATTCAATGAACAGATCCCCATTTGCCACCTCCTTCATTATAAAAAAATTACTTTTATTGAGACTGAGAACATTGAACTAGACTTTATATTTTAAGGGATTATTGCCGAAAACCACCTCTTATAGGGCGTAATTGCCGAAAACCACCTCTTATACATTTTATTGCCGAAAACCACCCGTTGTTCGTTTGACTTTTGTTAACCGACACATTTTAACGGAAAACGATAAATTAGTGTTAAATCTCCGTTAGATGGATTAATTAGACATTAATTAGGTTAATTCAATTAATTAGGTTAATTCAGTTAATTAGGTTATGTCCTATAAGGGGTGGTTTTCGGCAATTACGGCCTATAAGAGGTGGTTTTCGGCAATTACGGCCTATAAGAGGTGGTTTTCGGCAATCTCCAACGGGTGGTTTAACCTAGTTGTTTGATGCACAATTATTTGCATATCGATTGAAATATATTACTATATTCTATATTAGACTCTTTGTGCAACAATTACTATATTCGATTGAAATAAAGTAAATATGAAAGAAGTTAGGGGTAAAATGAGACTATTTGTGCTTTATACATATATATATATAATATATATATATATATTATAATATATATATATATATATATATATATATATATATATATATATATATATATATTATGTGGATCCTCTCAATTTGGTGGACTCGTGGATCCCCTCTTGCATCCGTTGATTGCATTTTTTGGATGCATCAGATTGCGCCACGTATGTGCATTTGTCATGTGCACATCACGTGTGCACATGACAAATGTACACGTGCAAGTCACATGCTTCATTAATGCGTTGGCACAATCTGGTGCGTCCAAAAAATGCAATCAACGGGTGCAAGAGGGGATCCACGAGTCCACCAAATTGAGAGGATCCACATGATACTTTCCCTATATATATATGATGGAAAGAGATCAAGGAGGACATCCATTTATACGTAGAACAGTAGGACATCATCTCAACCATATATTTCTAATAATCTAATAATTGAATTGGTCGATTAGATAGACAGACGGAGTAATACAAAAGTGTGAAATATTTGGGGTGGTTTTCGGCAATTACGGCCTATAAGAGGTGGTTTTCGGCAATTATCTCTGTTGAGATTTGGGGTTGAATTAATTGAATTTTATTAACCTAATTAATTAAATTAACCTAATTAATGTCTAATTAATCCATCTAACGAAGATTTAACACTAATTTAACGTTTTCCGTTAAAATGTGTCGGTCAACAAAAGTCAAACGAACAACGGGTGGTTTTCGACAATTACGCCCTATAAGAGGTGGTTTTCGGTAATAATCCATATTTTAAAGATAATAAAGTAGAGATCGTGATTTTATAAAAGATCATAAAGAAGGATGAACTTATGAACGAGTTAGTTCTATAGAAGAAGCTAAGGGCATCATTGGCCTTGATCTTTTAAAAGATCATCTTTATGTTTTATATTCTATTTTTAATAAATTATCACTCTACAATCTTATTTTTAAAATTGTCTTTAATCATGATCTTTCAATAAAGATCATAATACGGAACAAAGAGATAAGGAAAGCCTCTCACTCTCTCTCCTTCCTTTTTTTCACCTTCTTTCTACTTTTCTATTTTAGTTCTCCGCCGCTTTCTATCAGTCCACCGCCGCTCCGAGGTGGAGGAGATGTCCTTATCCTACAAGGGATAATGGATTCATCTTCCTCGACCCAAGGAAATTATTGAATTCAAGAGCCTTCCTCTACCCAAGGGGATTATTGAATTCAAGACCCTTCCTCAACTCATCAGCAACCACCACACCGCCGCCGCCTTCGTCCAATCGGTGAATGCATGTGGCTGATTGTCATCTCCTTTGTCATCTCCTTCTCCTACGATCACATGCATACGACAGATCGGCTCATTTTCGCTCTTCCTAAATCAATCTATGTTATGTTTATAAATAATTGGTTGTTTTATTTTTATGTTTGTTCATCCCTTGTGGATGCTTGCATGTTCATCCCTTGTGGATGTTTGTTGTGCATTTTAGACTTTTCCTCAGCGTGTTTGTGTTGCGCAATAAGGCTTGATCAAACCCATTCACATGCAAAGTCCCCAACAAAATCAGATTCTTCTTCAGAGCCGGAACATGACGTACATTAGTCAACGTCCTGATAATGCCATCATGCATTCGTACCTAAATCTGTCCAATCCCCAGATGTCGCACGTCTTATCGTCTCCCAATCGGACAGAACCAGATTTGCGGATTCATACGTTTCAAACCACTCCCTATGAGGAGTCATATGAAACGAACATCCGGAATCCAAAATTCACAAATCAACATGACCATCTGAGGTTACTGAGAGCATATCTGAGTCACCTTCATCGAAGCTGTCATTCTGAACCACATTAGCTGACTTTGAAGATCCATCAAAGTTTCGTCATCCTTCTGCTTCCTATTCGTACAATCTCTTTTGAAGTGACCAGATTGTCCACAACCATAGCAGATTGCTTTCTTTTTCGCTTTCGACTTGGGTCCCTGCCTCTTTCCATCCGACTGTTTTTTCTTCGATATTTCCCTCTCCTGGTTGTTATTTGCATACAACCCATCACCCTGAGACCTATCAACACAGATATGCTGTCGTCGCTCATGATAAGAGAGTAACGCAGAACTAACCTTCTCCAGATCTATTGAATCTTTCCCACAAGTAACCGTCGCTCATAGTCTGATCCTCATCTTCAACCTTAACACCCACATGCCCTAGATTATCGATTATCTAATTGAAAGTATTGACGTGTTGCACCAGATCTGAACCTTTAAAAAAATCTTCAACCCGTACAACCTTTATTTGAGAAATAGCTTACAGGATAACGATTTTGAAATATACATCTTCTCCAATTTATCCCAGATCTCCTTTGAGGTTTGGAGATTAGTCACCTGATATATAATTTTATCTCCAAGACATTGACGAATCGTTGATGCCGTCTTCTCCTGCATCTCATCCCAATCATCCTGTTTCATCAATTCCGACTTCACATCTAACAATGCCTTCTGCAACCCCTGTTGTGTTAGCATATCCTTTACTCGTTGTTGCCAGAAAGCGAAGTTCTCAGATCCGTTGAACCACGTAATCTCATACTTCAGAAAATTCTCCATCTCAACTAGTAGCCCTGATCACGCTTAAGATCATCCCATCACACATTTTGATGCTCTTATATGAATCAATCTTTATTTTAGAAAGCATTAAGAAGTAAAAATTTAAGATTGGATCAGAGATTAAGGATGGCCTAACGAGCGACTGTTAATCCATCGAGATGCTTTAGTTTTTAGTCCTCAGAAATCAGCATAAGTGTAAACGACGCCGTTTCTCTCAGCAAGTGCTCCCAAAATCGTTATTCCTCCATTAAAACCTTAAACCCTTTCTTCGCGCAACCCACCGAATCGACGAGATTAGTTCACGTTCACCTAGTCGAGGTATGCTTAGGGTTTACTACTCCGTTACGCAATTTATTTATGCATCCAATTTCATTAATAGTCCTTCACATCGTTGTAGTATTTTTTGGGTTTACGGCGTCAATAATGAATCGAAGCCGATTGCAATTCATTCTGAATTCGCCTGTGTTAGGGTTTGTTAAGCCTGTTTTGTTTGTTTTATGTTTTATTACAATATCAAATACTTTTGTAACGATATACAAGATTTAAGGTTTTCTGCAGCTCATTTTACGCTTGGTGTTGCCTTTAAAACTTCGCTTTTTGTAATTGTAACAGTACTTGTTTTGAATGTTACAGTAAACTAGGGAAATGACTAGCATAACGAGGTGTGGAGCTCGCATTCTGAAAGGGTTTGCTAGACGTAAGCGCTTTCATTTTTTCTAGTCTAGTGGAGACTGAATATTTTATGCCTGATTTCTGCTCATTTTCAAGGGCTTAGTGAATTTTTTCCTTCACCCTGTCACGCATTCATTCAAACCGTCCCTTATTGCAAAATCTGTCTTCTTAATGAATCTTATAGTGTCGCACCTACGATAGACAGACTCTGCTACTACAGTTTGAATTAAATTATTATATTGTTTTATTGATGAGGTTACTTGTCTCGAATTATTATGGAGCTTTTTCACTAAGAATGTTTATCAGCCTCGACTGTTTTTGATGATGTTGGTAAATGCTCATAGTCAAACTTATATTGATTATAGGAGCTAATTGTATCTCAAGGACTGGACTACAAGAGTTGCAAAGGCCTAACAATCATACTGTTAACCTTTTTGTAAGTTTAAATACTGTCTTCTTTTCAGTCTGGTTGCTCGTTGCTGTGCTGCCTATTTATTCATGCTATTTGATTAATGTCTTTAAACTGTTGTGCTGCCTCTACATTAAATCTGCTTTTATTTACTGCTTGTGGCCATGCTGTTTTTGTTTTTCTTCCAGAGATTAAGAGTTGGTTCTCTTATTTATGTGGAAATTCTTACATTTTTTCTGGTCCATTCCATAATATGTGCTCATATGATACTTCACAGCTCACCTTGCGTTCTTTTGTGAAAGCACCTGAGTGCACCTCATTCTCGGCACGCCATTTTTCTACTGGTCCAACTAATGAGGATGGTAGCAAGGAAACTGAAGAGTAAGCTATGCTCATCCTAATGCCTATCTTTCTTAGAGCTCTATTTATAGTGATAAGAACTTCATTGGGGGGTTGGCAACTGCTATCTAAATGTTAGTTACGTAATTAGATATGTGGTTTATGCTGACAAAAGATCGAACATGTTCAATCTCTCCAATTCTAACTCGTAAACTAAGAAAGTTCTTAAAATATTCTTCGTCTTTTATGAATATAAAGTATATATTTTTACATTGTTAATGATTTCTTCTCATCTATTGTTAAAACATAAGTGTGAAGACTTTTCCTCGTGAAGTCTTATCCCCATGATGTTCTGTGAGTAAATAATTAGCTACAGATAGTTTGTGTTTACCTTATACCATGAAATACGTTAAATTCTGACCTCTTTCAAAGTACACTCTAGGGTGAAAAATTCATATTTCCTGCTCTTGTAGGATCTCCGTTACTTTTGTGGACAGAGATGGGGAGGAAAAGACCATCAAAGTCCCTGTTGGTTGGTCTATTCTTGAAGCTGCTCATGCAAATGATATTGATCTTGAAGGCATGCACCTTATTTTGTCATTATCAGTCTTAATCTGGACGTAATCTAATGTAGTCTGTTATAGTTGTTCATTCATTTACAAGCTTTGTGTTAATGATCCGTGTGGACTTCTTAAATTCAGTTTTTATAGAAAATGTGGCTAACTAACTTCATTTTTTTATTTAGGTGCCTGTGAAGCATCACTAGCATGTTCCACATGCCATGTCATTGTGATGGTACTCTAAACTGTGTTTCTTTCCTCAGATGTTTGTTCTGCTTCCACAATCAACAATTAAGTTTGACTTTTATGAATGTTTCCAGGACGTGGATTACTACAACAAACTGGAAGAGCCAACTGATGAGGAAAATGACATGTTGGATTTAGCTTTCGGACTAACGGAAACGTACCTCACATTCTTTTTTAACAAAGCACAAGTTTCTTAAATCTGGTGTTTTCTAGAAAACTAATTGACTGTTTGGTAAACTTACAGGTCTCGACTTGGCTGTCAGATTATCGCAAGACGTGAGCTTGATGGAATTCGCTTGGCTATTCCTTCAGCTACACGGAACTTTGCTGTGGATGGTTTTATTCCAAAACCTCATTAGCAGTTTTGTACAAGAGTTTACTATCAGTGGATTCATGGATTTAGGCAGACAACGTTGCAAACGGAGGAGGCAATGGCTATGGATGTCAAGCTGCCCTAATGCCAGTTTTTTTGCAAATTGCTCATATAATAAAGAAATCTTTGTACTTTTTATGATATAAGTTGATGTTTATTCGGCACAACAAGGATGAAGCGAAAGGCAATGGATTCAGGTTTTGTGAGGAACTGGGCATCACTCTTTTAACAATTTCTGTAAAGTCCCCTGTCCAGGGGATGCTTTTCTGTTTAATTTTATAAATCCCCTGCCCTTGATTTCATCGGTAAATGAATAAGCAACGCTTATTTTATTTTTATTTTTTTGATTACAAATATGAATTTACAAGTAACCATCTAACGATGACCTACTAGAACAACGGCTATCATTAAGCACTTTGAACTCTTCTATCACATATCCTCCAATTAACTATTTCATGCAAGTTTGACACATGTACTCTTCTTCGTCATCTTTCACCATAATGTTTTTCATGTGTCACTTTTAAAAAAATTTGTTGGTGACCCTACTGCCACAACACCTCACTGGCCGGAGCATTTTACTCATGGGAAGCTGATACAACATCCTGAGAAGATTTTAAGAAGCAGACAAGTTCAAGTGGGTGGAAAGTTAAAAACTCAAATTTTGGTACAGTGGCATGATCATGATAATTGTGAAGCTACATGGGAGGAACTGTCTTCATTCAGGGAAGAATTTCCAGACTTCAACCTCGAAGACGAGGTTTGTTTTGATGCAGGGGGTAATGATGCAGCACATGATAAGTTGGGTAGGGGTGTGCACCAGAAGATTGCTTCTTCAAGATACCCAGAAGATTCCTTCATCTCGTGAGGAGTGAGCTACGTCCGTATGAAGGTGTGCGCACAAATAACAGACTGAATAGGCCCACTGGTTGTTAGCAATGACAGTAATATAAATATGTGTAAGGTTTCAGTACTGAGATAAGAAGAAAATCATTTCTGTTCTAACTGTATTCCTGTACAATACTGCAATTTGTATCACATGTACTCTTCTTCATCATCTTTCACCATGCACTTGATAATCCAATCAACATTCGGCATAACTCTTGCTTCCATAAACACATGGCTCCATTGCAAATAGTCTATATATATGATCCTAGGACTTGAAGCATTTATGAAGATGCTTCAACCAACAGGCCATCTTCCTGTTTGCATTAGCAACGCTTATACACATGCATCACATTGGTACATCCCAAACCACGAAAATGAACATCATTGATCATTCATGGATGACCGTGGGCCACTCTAAACAACCTTGTCCTTCGCGTGGCTCAGATTCATAATCGGACAACTTATATAACTTGATAATGAGATCCAAATCCAAGTTGGAATGACGGCTTTTGGAGTCCCGTTTTCTTTGCCCTCCGTTTTATATGCTGAAAAAATAGTGAAAAGAAAATTGAGAGAAAATGTAAAGGAAAAGTAATTTTTCTATAGAAAATTAAGAGAAAATTTTATATTGTTTCCTTTGTTATTTTTACATTTTTCTTGATATAATCAAACACACCCAAATTTTATTTTTAAATTTCTATAGGAGTTTCTTTTCAACCATTTCATGAAATCAAACGGAGCATAAAAAAGTCGTGATTTCATTTTGAACTCAAGACTGGCTGGCAGTCTAATTCTTATAGCCGAATGCCCATCTTTTCTGAAATTTAAGAAACTCCATTTTGAAATAAATTCTTGGAGTCATCTTGTCCCGATTGATTGTATTTGTTCATGGACATCAACCTCATAGGACTTTTCTACTTTTTTTCTTGAACAACCGTTAGCAGGTCTAGTCTGTTTTGCTGTAACCATAAACATATTAATCGAAGTAACTTAATTTATGGGATATAGAATCAAATTCTGAGCATAGAAAAGGTTGCAGTTTATTGATTTAAAACTCAAATTTGGAGTGTGAAAGTTCCTAATACATGTCAATCATACGATTATGAACAAAATGTAGCGAATTATAATTTGTTTGAAATTTAAATGAAATCTGAATCATATTGATAAAAATACGCCTTACTAACGTATATAGTGAATAATATGGATTAGAAAAAGACAGATCACTTATAAAGTAACAATTGTCGTTTAAACTACAAACTCATCCGCACGTTTCATTAATTGAATCTAATGTGCAAGATTAATCGCAAATTTTATATTTTAAAATAAAATCTCCCTATTAAGAATCTGGGAGCAGTGTTTGACGGTTTTCTCCCAAACCCTTGCCTCCTCCGCTTAACTCCTCATCAAAGACGATCTCCGTCTTCCTAATAACGCGAAGTTTCCGTCTTATCAAGCCGAGAAGTTAATCAAAGAACTCATCTATTCCCCAAACACGATCTCAACATCTGTCGCATCGGAGATGAAGAGAAAAACGATCTGTTAGGGAAGAAGAGAATCGTCGAGAAGCGGCTGACTTTTCCTGATTTGATTGCTGTTGAAGAAGATTCTGGAATCTCCGCAGAGGAGTTAGGTCATTATGCTGGTTATTACAACATCGCTCATTCCCATGCCCTAAGTAATTACTCGATTATTTTATTCGCTTAATCGTATTCTTCGTTTATTACTCAATAACATTTTAGTTTTATGTTTAATTGTGTTAATTGTATGTTTTTAGAGATTATATGATGAGATTTTGTTGTTGTTGCTGTTGATGTGTTGTGTGGTGTTGGCAGGATGTTTTATTTTTTCTTCCAGTCACGGAGCAACACGAAGGATCCTGTTGTTATTTGGCTGACTGGAGGGCCGGGATGTAGTAGTGAATTGGCTGTGTTTTATGGAACGGGCCTTTTAAGATTACTAAAAACCTTTCTCTTGCGTGGAATGAGTATGGATGGGACAAGGTATTCTTGCTTTGCTTTTTTCCTAAGGTTGTGTTGTCAGCTCTTTTTTAAGAAAGTGAAAATTGTTGTTTCAGTCTCTATGTTATGCTATTAGTATGTGAAACATTTGCACTTATGCATGCAAACAGACCACTAATTGATTGTGATCTTCTGATGTGAATCTTCAGGTGTCAAACCTCCTATATGTTGACCAACCTATTGGAACAGGATTCAGCTACAGCTCTGACAGACATGATATTCGTCATGATGAAGAATTGTTAGCAACGACCTCTATGATTTCTTGCAGGTAAGTTTTTCTCTTAACTTTGCACCTGTGTCTTTCAAACCATATTAATCTCAACTTCTGCTGAAAATGTATAATATTTCACGAGGGAATTAAAACTTAATTCTTAAACACCTTAACTTGCATGCCTTACTGCTAACAGAAGCCTGTCCCCCAAGTCTTAAGCAATACCTGCAGAGTCTAAGATATTTGCATCACTAAGTTTTTTGGACACTATACACTTTTGATAGGCATTTTTTTCTGAGCACCCTGAATTCGCGGAGAATGACTTTTATATAACTGGGGAGTCATATGCTGGGCATTACATTCCTGCATTTGCTGCAAGGGTCCACCGTGGAAATAAAGCCAAAGAGGGCATTCATATAAATTTGAAGGTATTTGGTTATCTAAGGAATCCAATCACATTTGATTTTTTTTTCATGTTTCACAAATTTAACTGAATTCAGTACACTGTTCTAACAGGGTTTTGCTATTGGAAATGGGCTTACTGATCCTGAAATTCAATATCCAGCATATACAGATTTTGCTTTAGACATGGGAATTATAAAAAAGGATGATTATGATCGTATCAACAAAATACTTCCAGTTTGTTCTACTGCGATTAAACTTTGTGGTAACAAAGAATGATTATGATTATGATCGTATCAAGATGTGTCACTCCTTACATTTATGTTGTTTATGAACTTGCAGGGTGATGCTGATATTTATATATTGACAAAAGAAGAAAGTTGGGATTAAGAGATTCTTCGGCTTTCGGCCTTCACATTTCAGTAATTGCTAATGTGGACAAATAAATACATTCAATTGTGTCCAAATTATTTGTTCTATATGTAAAACGCAAAGGTGGTATTAGCCGTTAACATGTGAAAGCCAAATTTCACATTTTAAAATTACTCTTATTTTTGTATCAAAAGAATTACTCTTATTTTTTCCATTATTACTTTAACAATTTTTATTGGATTATGATTTATTATTTATATTTATAAAATAAAAAAATGTGTTATATATGTGCATCAAAATACTAGTAATAGTAATTAGTCACTCAAATTTATTCTAATCTCAAACTTTTAGGAGTTGATTTTGTTAACTTCATCGTCATTAACTATACATAATAAATCAGACAGATTACTAACAATGGGATAAGATTAGGAAGAACAATAAATTATTGTAAGAAAGGAGGACAAAATCTGAATCGTGAATTTGATTAATTTGACAAGAGAATGGATCAAATAAAAAGTGGTAGTTTGGTTATAAAATACAAACAAATCTAGACCACATATTAAATTACATCCAACGGTTACAATAAAATCAAATTAATTAATATATTTAATGATAAAAGGGCAATAATGGAAATATACTTTATAATATATTTTACAAATATACTAATTAAATTCAATCCCTTAATTTATGGTAACCGACATTCAAATCTATTAATTAATTAATTATTTAGGAAAGTGTGATTATCAACGATTTCCACTTTATCAGATTTAGAAGATATATATTTTGTAAATGCAATATTTAGATTTGTTTATACACGGTTTGTTAAGATTTGTTTACACGATTTTTATTAAATGAACTTCTTCGGAGTCTGCATAGTTCAAAAAATCATACAAGTTATTGCACTCATCGTATGTTATTGTAATTATAATATTTTAGTGTATGTTCATTATTTGAATATATTTGATTCATGAATCATATTATAGCAAATCATGAATCATATATATTTTATATTTTTAGAAATCGTTTTCGTATATTATTCTTATAATGATGTTCGTATCTAATTTAAATATCAAAAGTAAACGTAATCTGAACAATGTTAGTGCAAGGTCAACATTTACATATATTTGATTCATGAATCATATGGTAGCAAATCATGAATCATAGAAGTGTAATACTAAAACCTTATTTTTTACTCTAATAAATTGATTTATTTCAGTGAGATGAAATCTAAAATGGACAAAAACAAGAATAAACAAATGTGTGACAATTTTTCTGCATGTTAAGAATTATAAATCAGAACATAATATAAGATTCAACATATGATTCATTATCTGACATAGTATGATTCATGAATCATACGGGGTCATTTAATGAATCGTGTACTAACAAATGCTCTTACGCTAAGTGATAACACAATAAGAACCAATTACAACAGACATGTACAAATAGTTCACACATAAGGATGATCTCACACACAATTCCGTATATGATTCATGATTTGCTTCAACATGATTCATGAATCACAGGGGATCATTTACTGAATCATGTTGAAACCAATCCCTCACATATAAAATCATGCTGAAACCAATCCCTCACATATAAAATCTGAATCCATTAAAATCAAGGACCTGAACTTTACTGAAATCACACAACTGCGCTAATAAATCTAATAAAACCCCACCATTAGCTTAAGCTTCTTTCAAGCTGTTTGTTGATCTCTGCAAATCATTTCGCGAAGTAGGGTTTCAAGCGTTGCTCGAAATTCATCAAATTCGAGTGAAATTTGTATACACAGAAATGGTGTCGGCGGAAGATCCGAAGCCTGATTCGTGTTGGCGAGCTTGCCTTCGCCGGAAGCGGGGGAGAGGAGTAAGGATGAGGGTGGAGTTTCGGATCTGGCGGCGGAGGTGGAGCCGTGGGTAGGGTTGTGTTCTTCGATTATGCAAATCGAAATCTCAAAATCGAAAACGAAGGATTATACGGGGGAGAGTGATTTACGGAAGAAAAAAAAATCAAAACCGCTTGATTTTTAATTTTTTGTGGACTAATCTGCCCTTTCTAATTTTTTGAAATCAAAATCTCGTATTTAATATTTCAATTAATTATATTTAGACCCCTAAATTAATAGCCGTCCGATCTAAATATTTAACGGTTGAGATCTCTTTGTATTTTATAACTAAAAGATACTTTTCACCTGATCCTTACTCATTTGACAAATATGATTAGATATAGTCTTTAATTAATTAGGCGGATGAATTTGCAAAAATTATGAGAGGTTGTCTTATTGTCTCACAAATACTTATTCGTCCTCGAAATTTTCTTCTAACAAGAATATATGCTATGTTATATAGAGAATATGGCTTGAGGAGTTTACGGTTTAGGAATTGATACAGAACAGATGGCGATGAGTTTTTGGAATAAAATGGATCATCCAAAAGTGCACGTTAGGGGTGCATTTTAGCAGTTTTCAAGCTTCCGGTGTCAGAATCGGGCCCTTCAAGACGACGAGCCTGTCAGGACGTATGGTGTTTTTTGGGCTTTCGAGCTCGTTTACTATTTTATTTCTATTTTTTTAATGTTTTTCGAATATTTTCAAATATTTTTCTGATTTTTGTGTTAGGGTTTTTTGTTGCGCTATTTAAAGGGAACTTAGCTAGAATTGTCAGACGGTTGATTTTAAGTTTAAATAAAATTTCTAGGGTTTTTCCTATTAGTGTTCTTCCACGCATTACGCTGCATCAGGAATATCTTAGGGGTGTCCGAATAAAGAGCTTGCGGAGTTTGAGGAGATTGACATGGCTTGAGGAGTTTGACGCGACTTGAAGAGCTTGAGGAGTTTGAAACGGTTTGAAGATTTTGAGGAATTTGACACAGACGGAGCGTAAGTAGACATACGGAATTTCGGACAACGGCCGGTAGAAAGGAGAAGCAGGAAATTGAGAGTGAGTAAAAAATTGAACATCTGAAATTACTAAGTTTAGTGTTCACGATACAATAGCACTTTTTGTATAAGCGTATACATAAGACATTTCTTATTGAGACAAGCGTGGTTGTATCATCAACTTACAAGAGCGCTTGTCTCAATAAGCGCCGACGTAAATCTTACGACAACGTTTTTCCTTTAATTGTTTATGTAACTGTATGATAGCGCGTCGTTTACACTGTAAATATATATTTATAAACTTACTAAACACTAGTATAGCGATAAGTCGGGTTGAACACAAGGGAAATAATTTAGTTTTAGAGTTTGTACTAATTATCCTAAGGGGGGTTGTGAGAGTGATTGATACCTAACAACCAAAGATTTACTAATAAATGAAAAAAACAGTTCAGGAAATCTTGTTACAACCTGTAATCATTGACCAGACATGCATCAATCCAGCGAATTATAATTGTCCTAATTAGATAGTCCCGCTAGAGATCTTACCTAATTCTAGTTATATCTCATATTACCCGCTAGAGTCTCAAGAAGATGTAATAATTACATAATCAAATCAACACAATAATATCACTAGGCTTTACCACTACAACAATCCAATTAAGTATCATGCAATTGATATTAACCTAATTTCACCGCTAGGCTAGGTCAAGCAAATAGCAAAGCATGCAATTCATAGCAAGAACATAATTCACTAATTAAAACATGTTATTCAATGATCTTATACAATGTTGCAACTCAATTCCCCAAACTGTAAAAAGGGAATTCGCTACTCCTACAAAATATTATAACAAAAATAATTAAAACGGGTTCAAAGAGGGAGCGATTGGCTGCCACCTGCCCTTTGTGAATTAGGATTGAAACCCTATTTATAAGCTACTGAAATTCATGAAATGGGCTGGACTAGATAGATTCACAGACTAAAGAATTAAATCACACTGACCCTAAAGAAAATGGATCTTCATTGTCCGCGGAAACAAACTCTTCACTGCCATGCTTAACGTTAGCATGATGTCATCCGGCTTGAAATCCAACTCCTTTCTTCGTCTTCGTGATCCGAATGTGCCTAAAATGCTTCATATGATTGAAAAAGCTCTCTTGCAATCCAAATATGCATGAAATGTAACGAAAATGTAATATTTCACAAACAAAACATATGAAATAAATGGAGTTAAGATAATGATGAATCATTTAAATACGCTTCATCATCCGCTTATCTCCAGCTCGTGAACTTAACGGATTCAAAGATATAAGATACCCAATTTTGCTGATTTGATAGTCGATATATGTTTGATCATTTATGGACGTTGATAAGATCGCTCCATTTTTTATTATTGTATACGAGAAGCAAAAAGACATACTTGGTAGCGGTTTAGCGGTGGTTGAAGTTCTGCTAATAAATTTGGATTGAATTTGGGAAGTGCACGACAAATATTAAGAATAATTTAAATATGAAAAATAAAAATATATAACACTTCACAAAACTATTTAAAAACATGTTTCTTAACTTATTATGTTAAGATTTAGAGTAAGGCTCAAGGAGGATAAATATATATATTTGTACGACTGTGAGACACGATCTCGATCATAGATTATCAATAATCTAACGAATGAGATTTAAATTCAAAAATAATCGTTAACTCCAACTGCCCGTGTATTTTTTAAATCCAACCGCCAAATTATAAAAAACTAATTTTAATCTCAACCGTCGGATAAATCAAATTAGCGGTGAAGAGTTAGTCCTTCCGTCTCACAAATATAATACTTTAATAAGAAACCTATTGAGGGGAGTAAAAGATTTGTTGATGTCTAATAGGAGTATAATTCAATTTAGAAATCGTGAATATGTATCTGAATTTGAATGTTTATTTTATTGAAATTAGTGTATTGAAGATTGTTTTTCTTTTATGAGATGAAAGCAATTTCAAGAAGGTTAATAAAAGTCAAAGTTGACCGGTGATCTATGTTTTTGAAGGCAAAAACAGCATAAAGCTCTCAAAATTAGGACAAAGTTTCCTCAATAAAAAAATTACACAAATTAAGCATTTCTCTATCACAGGTTTTGTTAATTGATAAACAAGAAATATGATCTAAAGAAAATAGATATTTTTAAGAATAAAATATCAATCCTTGATTTGATTAATCTAATATTTATAATTAAATGTATTTTGTAATTAAATTAAATAGTTGGATTTGTAAGAATTATACACGATTGAATTTGACGATTATTCTTAATTTGAATCATTTATATTAAGTTATAGATAATAATCCATTGACATTGTATATCATGGACTTACAAAATAATGTTTGTCCACCTTTAATAGCAGTCACCAGTCAGCCATTCAGTCATTATTCGAAGAGGTCGGTGATCAAGTTTTTCTGAGTGCATCTTCACTTTGAGTCTGATGTGCGTCCATTCCTTGAGCGATGAATGAAATGATTTTTTTAAAACTGCTAAATAATTTTATTTTCTACAACACTATCACGAAACTTTCAAATATTTACATTCCAACCCCTAACTTTCCCTATAATCTCACTCTGGTATGACGCTTAACACTGCCGCCGTGCGTCTCCGGCGCCTACCACGAACAACGTCACTCTGATTCCTAGCCTTCACATTCCGACCTCCGCCACCTCCAATTTCACGGCCAGTTTTCATCTCATTAAAATCATTCTCAACCGCCGTCAATCCTTTTCCACCAGCCAACGCAATATTTGCCTTCACGGCCAATGCAGCAATTTCCGCCGCCGTCAACGGTAGTTTCAGCCGATTCATAGGTAACACGAAGTACAGATTACCCGGTTCTAAAAAATCTTCTTCAGAGACAGCCGAAACGACGTCGTCGAAATCCATGTCGTCTGAATTGCATATGAAGCTTGCAGGGTTCTTCTTCAACAGCTGCGACACCTTGACGGGTCCGGAAAATTCCTGTAGCTGTCCGTCATGTAGAATCAACTTTGCTGTGGCGAATCCCGATCGCGAATGGATTGAATTGCAACCACCCATTTCGTTAAACGGTTTGAGGATTTGAATCAAAAATGCTGGATGAACAGAACTGAACAGAACAGGACAGAACAGAGAAAGATATTGGTGAGATTTGCAGAGCAATTTGTGTATTTATATGAAGAGTAGAAATGAGGAAAATGTGGGAGGGTATTTTGGGAATAATGAAAATATGACACGTTACAGTAATATTTGGGGAATATGGAATACTAATTTTGATAACTTTTAGAAATTAATGTTCATTGAGGCCAGCTTGTAATTAGCTAGCCGATGACAGCTTGTGATTTCGTACATTACTAGGCTATTGTATTTGCACAGACTTGCTTTTACTCACTAGTACTATCATAGTATCATTTTTGTCAAACATTGTAGTACTACTAGACTAGATTGCCTTCAAAAGGTTAAGTGTCTGCCTGTTCTCCAATTGTTGGATTTGAAGTGTATTTGAGTTTGTTTACTTTTCAAACTTTTTTTGTTAAATCCGAGGTCTAAACATGGGTAAAATCTTCGGGCCGAACAAAATAATCGGGCAGTGCTGGGGCTCCACAATATTCAAAAGTCCTCGGACTTTCAAAGCCCGTTGACTTGTGGATGATCGAGCCAAAATCGGGTTTTTACGAACTTTTCATTAAATTAATTGTTTTCTAGTATAGATAACGCATTATTTTATTATATTTTAAAAATATATCATGACCAGTAGTTTTTACAAAATACTTTTGAAGTTTTTGACATTTGTCTTGAGATGAAAGTTGAATAGAAACAAATAATTTAAGTGATGGAGAGCCTTAATTTCAACTGTGAATTAGATTAATCTAGGGGTTGAGATTAAATTATTTTTCAATTAAAATGAATTGGCAAAAAATACTAAGTGAATGAAGGTTAACGGTTATCAATAAAAACTATTGGATTGATAGATTGATAGAATTCAACGGATGAAATAATGTTCTTCCGTCGTACATAAATATGTTAGTCATGGAAATAAGATATTCGGTAATGAATATAAGATAAAGTAGTATTCTAGTTTGAGTTGTATATTTTATGTTTGTATTTTATTGGATGTTACTATAATTAAAATCAGTTGGTATATAAATAAAATGAGACAAAATAAATATTATTTTCATAGATTATATATATAGTTTTAAGATTGAACTTTTGGTCGGGCCTAGCTTTCGGGCCGTGCGGGCTTGGAAAGACAAGCCCGAGCCCGGCTCTATAATAGCGGGCTCGGACTTCGACAAAGCTTTCTGCGGGCCAGGCCGGGCTTTTGCGGGCCGGGTCACCGGCTTTTGAGCTAACGGCCAATTGGACACCCCTACCTCAATACAAAAACAACTCATGACATTCATCGCCGGATGGGCGTGTTTGCCGGAAAATTAGCCGTTAACTTAATTGACTATGATAAAATATCAAAAGTTTTCATTAAGAAACAAATCTAATAACATCATTAAACTTTATTTTGATTTCATTCTTGTTTGATTGGTGTATGAATCATCCAAAACTCATAGTTATCAATTCCATCAATCTAAACAAACTCAACATATCGAAACTTTTTTCAAAATTACACTCTCATTTACTTTATTTTGAGTTATTGGTGTTACTAAATTAATTTAGGGTTTTTTTTGCCGAAATCACCCTCTCAATAGCTCAATCAAAAAAAACCACCCCTTCAATTCTTTTTGAGATAACCACCCATCAATTCAAAAAATTGTTTAATCGTCACACCCTTTCACTATTTCCGGCGTCTTTTGCTGGAAAATTGCCCGTTGACTAAGTTGACTATCCTTTAATTCTAATTTCAACACTAAAAAACTAATCTAATAACATCATTAACACAAAAACAAAATAAAATAAAGATTAATGTTGAGAAATGTTTTGATTTGTTGAATTTGTAATGATAGATGAAGGTTGGGGTTATGAGTTTTTGGATGATCCAAGCACGATTGAACAAGAATAAAGCTAAATTAAGGTTAATGATGATGGTTGATTATTTTACTAATGTTTTTTTATTTAAAGCTCGGTCAACCTAGTCAACGACCATTCTGTCAAAAGACGCCAGAACCGGCAATAGGGTGTCCGATTTAATATTTTGGAATTGATGGGTGGTTATCTCAACAAAATTTGGAGGGTTTTGTTAAAATTGTGCTATTGAGAGGGTGGTTTTCGGTAAAAAATCAGTAATTTACTAGTGTCAAAAATAGATGTAAATCATAATAAGTAAGTCAACAACTATTTTTCCGGCAATAAACACCAGATCAAACGATGATGTGTCATGACTTAATGGTTTCTTTATTGAGGGGGTTATATAAAAAGTTGAATGAATGGTGATGCGGAGCAAATGACAAGGTGTCACGGATAAAACTCAGTAGTCATACTGCTGAATGATAAACTTTTAAACCCATCCAGAGTGCTTTACTATTTTATTTCAAATTTTTATATTTTTAGGATAATTTTAGATTAATTTCTAAATTTTATTTTAGATCATTTTCTTTATTTTGATGAGGATTAGAAATTCTGTTAGATTTAAATAATCTATTTTCCTAACTTTGTAGGTTTTTTTACTATGTAAATAAATCAAGAAAGTAGAGAAAGCAGTGGATCAAGTTAATAAAAATTAGAGTTTTCTCTATCTTGTTTGCAGTTTGGTTTGCGGGCATGAATTCAAACTTTATCATTCATAATGCCACACACCCGCTGCATCAGAGTTGTATCAGATTCAGATCATTCCTGCGGATGACTCTTAAACAATGACATGCACTCATGGAAGAGATGGGCTTTGAAGACGAGAATCGGAGGATAAGTGTGGTTAATTACGATGTTATGAGAGATAACACTGAGGTGGGTCGGCAGTTGAAAATTTTGACTCGTCAGATGAATGATTTATTTTGCTTAATATGATAGCACTGTGGCTAATCATAGTTAAAATGTGGCTAATCATAGTGAAGGAGTCATCCCTTCAGAGTTACTCAATATAAGATTTTTGACTTCAAGAAAGTTTTGAAGGACTATCTTGTTTCATTGGTGGCTATCAGAGTTCGTGATCGCGCACATGATAGGGGGCAGCAGTTGAAAAAGACTTATGCTCAAACTAGGAAGGAAAAGATGTTTTGGTGGGAGAAGTTCAACAAGCACATCGAAGTTGGAGACAAAGGTTTTGATTCGAGGACGAATCTTTTCGACCACGGAGATAATGATGCAGAGCGAATGAAACGGTGTCATCTAGCAAATCATCTCGGAGTCCGATTGGGTCGTGAAAGTTATACTATTTTATTTCAAATAGTTGAAATTCAGTAGCTTTGATGAGCTTTTGAACCCATTCGGAGAGTTATACTATTTTATTTCAAATTTTTAATATTTTAGGATCATTTTAGATTAGTTTCTTAATTTTATTTTAGAGAAGTTTTTTTATTTTGATAAGCATTAGAAATTCTGTTAGATTTAGATAATCTATTTTCGTAATTTGTGGGTTTTGTTTGCTATGTAAACAAAACCAGAAAAGTAGAGAAAGCAGTCGATCAAGTTAATCAAGTTAATACAAATTCAAACTTTATCATTCGTATTGCCCACACACGCGCTGAATCAAGTGATTTCATTAAAATTGAGTTATTAAGAGAATGATTTTCGACAAAAGCCCTCAAATATGTAGGGTGGTTTGATTGGGATGGGTAGACAATATATTTTCGGGCCTTTTGCTTAACAAGTTATGAAATACTAAAACATTATTCTCAAGTATTGAAAAGACCATATTGTCCCATCCCTCTAAACAGGGAACAATAGCGTCTTACGGTATTTTGGTCAATTAACTTTTTACAATACCAAAAATATCATATCTCTTATTTTATTCCTTCATGCACCCGTGGAAAGTTTAGTCATTTTGACGTTTAGTTATCAAACTTCGGTGCTCATAACAACGCTCTTATTTATATACCTAGGGTAATTTGGTTGGAATATGTAGACCAATGTATTTTAATGTTTTTTGGTTACACTAATTGTTTGTTTTCTTAATCTCTATTCAAAAGATTTATTGTTACATCGAGTTAGGATCTAAAGAGATGATCTTTTTGTGAGACGGTGAGACATGATCACAACTATTTATTTCGATAAATCTAATGGTTGTGATTAAATATATTTATTTAATTAAAATAGGGGACAAGTATGCGCAAAATGTGGGGCAGTTGAGATAAGTACTTTGTTAATTCCAGATGGGCCACCTTTATAATAATCTATTTCCCACAAAATCATCTGTATATTGTAATATTACATCTGACAACCCGTATAACGGTTGTCGTTCCCAAACGACTTCTTATCACTATTCTGTCAAATATTCTGTTAAATATATTAATTTTTGATCCAATAATAATATTTTTATTACAATACACCACCTCTATGATAAATGAGTGTCCATTTCACCATCTTCATAATTACTTTGGTTACCATTTAACCACCTCTCCATTAACTGAGGTGGTTCTTTGGCAACGTTAGTAATTATAAGGGTAGTCGAATGTACTATTAAAATACAGGGTTAATTCCGGATGACCAAATTTACAATACGTCATTTTCCACATAAACCACTTGTATAATGTAATATTACATTCGACCACCCGTATAACGTTTGTCGTTCCTAGATAACCACTTATGACTGTTCCGTCAAATATTTCGTTAAATATATTAAATTTTTAATATAATAATAGTACTTATTTTTATTACAATACACCACCTCTATAATAAATGAGTTTCACTTCACCACCTTTATAATCACTTCGATTTCCATTTAACCACCTCTCCGTTAACTGAGGTGGTTCTTTGGCAAAGTTAGTAATTATAAAAGTGGTCGAATGTACTACTACAATATATAGGTGGTTTTGTGGAAAATGACATATTATAACGGTGGTCATCTAGAATGAACCCTAAAATGTATAGGTGACTTTGCAAAAAATGGCATATTATAACGGTGATCATCTGGAATCAAACTTTTAATCTTTTAATCTCATCCATTCATTGATAAAAATGAATGGATGAGATGTTTTCATTTTTCTCACACTAACTTACTTGTCTCACTTGATCCTACTTCTTGTTACATCCTTAATGAAATATTAAAACATATATTCTCTATGTTCTTTATGTTTGTCGACTTATCTTCTAGGGCATCCATAATTTTTATCAACTTTCATTCATTATCTTAAGTACCATGACGGCATGACTGACACGTATCAGGGAAGGTGGTTAATTGATATTAATGTTACAATTTTAAAAGTCCATTTTTCAAATTACCAGGCGGATCACCATTGAGTGTGGATTTCAGATATGCTGGAATTAGATGTTAATGCACCGACCACTTGTGCATACTGAATGCTAGGATGCATAAACACTTTAATTGTAGATAGGCCTGGAATTTTTGGGTTTTGTATTAAAAAAGTTAAACCCGTATCCGACTCGAGTAGTAAAATTTTGAATTCAGGTTTATAAATTTTAATGTCGACCCCGATGTAAACCTGACCTGCGTATTTTTAGTATGGGTTCGGGTTCTTTCGGGTTTACCAATTCTTTAAAATTAATTGGTCATCTAATTCAAAACTTCAAATTTCAAAATAAATGTTACAAGTAAATAAAAAATGGATCTAAAGATGTAGCTAATTCATCAATAGGGTTAAGTTCTAGAGAGACGTGTAATTTTGTGAGACGAACAGACATCATCTCAACCATTGATTTGATTGATCTTGCGGTTGAGATTAAAGTTGGTTTTTGATTAAATTGGGTGGTTGAATTTGCAAAATGCAGGGGTGGTTGAGAGTGACGGTTATTAATATCAACCGTTAGATTGATAGAAATCAACGGACGAGATGATATCTCTCTGTCTCACAAAAAATTGATGGTCCTCCTTGAACCTTATCCTTCATCAATATATGTATTTATTTATTTGTTCATTGCATCATTTGAATCGCATACATATCAAAAGATCACATTACATAGCAATTATCAAAGTTATCATACGCCATAAACTGTTATTTAGTCCTTGACTTATTAGAAAAATTATAATCTTAACTTACTAAAAATAATAATTTGAGCAAAAAAATAAACATTATGTGTACATCAAATAGTATTATGAATATATAAATATGTATTTATAGGTATAGTGCGGGTTTGAATTAAAAATTATATATTGAACCTGTACCCAACCCGCAATGTCTAAAACCCGACCCAAACCCGTAAAATCTTTCGAATTTACGGGTTGGGTTCGGGCTTTCGGGTACGATGAGCCAGGCCTACTTGTAGATAATAAATTCTCGAACGTATGACGTGGATCACTTGTTAAAAGTGTATTTTAAATATAAAGTATAATTAAATCTAACCATTAATTGAAATTAATCTACTACTAAGATTTGAGGTTTAAATGTAATCAATTTAATATTTTATATTTAAAGTCAAACAAATTAATGAGGGTAAAATGATAACATTACAAATTTTATTAGTTCTTAATTTAATTGTGAATATTATTGTTTATATTTCATATGATATATCCATATTGAATATTCAGTTAGCAGCTATAATTTGATATAAAAAATCAAAAATTTCATCTCTATCATTTTGAAAATACAATTATTAACATATTTTTCTTCATTATGAATCAAATACTGTGTTTCATGAAATAATACATAAAGGTTTAAATATCATATATTTTCATCATTTATACTATGCACAACTAATGTCCATGTTCTTGTTACATTGTTTTAAATATATATTGTGATATTGTTATTCGTTACGGTTCAAATATTTTGGTTCAAGAATGATGTGCGCACAGGTATATTAATATTTGTGCACAATTATCATTTAATTTTTTAGTTTTATGGTTGTTTGTGAGTATTTTATAAAAATTCATGTGATTTTCAGGTTATTTACATCTTTCGAATGCACGAAATAGTTTTGCAAGATTGAGCGTAAAAATCTAGTTGACCGTTGAAAAGTAAGGAATAATGGCCAAGTCAATCCAATGACAAATCAAGTAAACTCTGACTCGGTCAAACTCTAATTTTTTCAAAGCTAAAATATACAAGCTCACATTAAAAAATTCATCATCTTTGGAAAGCTTTCGAATCCAAATCAAAGACCAAAGATCAAGTATATTTAGAAGAGGTTTGAGATTGAAGATCAAGACATCATCTACCGTAGAATAAACTTCTAAACTCTACTTTAGTTATTTTATATCCATTATTTACATTTTCATTGTCATTCGTATGTTTCGCACCATGTGTGAGTAGTTGACTTTTGATTGGGGATCATCTGAATCCTTTAGGTTGAGATAGAATTTTGAACATTCGTTACATTCATTTTAATGATGTTTGGTTAATTCTTAATTTTCGTGAGATGGAAAAAATCTTAACCGTTGATTTGATTAATCTCACGGGAGAATTAAATTGATTTTTCATTAAATTAGGCGGTTGGATTTGCAAAAAACCCGTGGAAGTTTGATTTGACGGTTATTTTGAGTTTAAATCTCATCCGTTGATTAGTGTCTCACTGTCTCGCAAAATATATGTGTCCTTTTTGATCTTTCCCTATATATATGGAAAAGATCAAGGAGGACGCACTTTTTGAGAGACAGTGAGAAATAATCTCAATTGATGAATTTTAATAATATTACATATGATATTTGATCAATACTAATCGTCCTATACAATCATCCCGTATTTTTTGCTAATCCAATCGCCAACCAATTTAATCTCAACCGCCAGACTAATCAAATTAATGATTGAGATTGATCCCTTCCGTGGATTCGACCCCGTATTTACATCAGCTATACTAGTGAAGAGTGTGGGATAAATTTGCAACACACGACGACGTGTTGTCAGTCACCATATTCACGATATTTAGGAGGCTCACTAATTTCAATTTGTATTCGTTCATCCGTAAGATCAATATGATCAACCGCTGATAGAGGAGAAGGATCCTCAACATCCAAATCAAGCATTTTCTTCATAAAAGACGTCCTCATATTTCGGAGACTCTCTTGAGACTTGGTATATATCCAAGGTCTCCACTACGTAATATTCTTCTCTATTCATGTTTGAAGATAAGATCGAGAGCATCCTTTGATTGTTTCCCTCTAACTCATCGATTCGGAGGAATATTCTTTTGTTCTCCTCCTTAAGCCTCAGACACATGTCCATTATTGAATCACTAACAATTGGCTCCTCATATTGTTATGGCATGTAATATTGAGGCGGATCATAGCATTGTTCCCCCCATGAGAGCTCTTTCCCATAATACCTAGGTGATTGTGCATACTCATCTTCATCATAGAAGTAGGAAATAAGTAATTAAGAGATTTGTTTGCGGAGATTTATCGAAATCAGAAACTTTGGTTTATCAATTGTGTTCCTTATAGCTTGCACTCAACCAAAAATTTCCTGAAACTTAATCAAAACCAGCAAACTCGTGAAAGCTCGAGTGTGAAGTATAAAAAATAAGAGTACTAAAATTTAAAATGAGTAGTCTAAACTAATCACTAAACCTAAGATAGTGACAAGTTAACTCGTTGCACCGTAGCAACAACGCCATATTGACGTGCAGTATTTTTGTTCGTTGTTCCCCAGCAACAGCGCCATGTTGACGTGCAGTATTTCTATACGTTAGAGTCGAAGATTGGAGATGACAATGCAATCAAATTTATTTGTACACCGATAAGTATATCGGATCGTCCACGGAGCAAACTAAGCTTACACACTACTTAACGATTAATTTTTTGTTTAGCTACCCAAAACAAGTCCTGAATTTGTTGTATTTCTTTTTTAAGTTCAATAGTTTCAAGGAGGTTGAATTGTATTAAGAGAATTCTAGGTCTAAAATACTTATCCAATGCATCCAATTTTTAAAATCATTTGGGACCTATATTGCTAGTGTTTTACAGAATATCATTTATTTTATAAATTGAACACTAAATTTCATTCAGTTTTTGACTCGTATCATCCATACAATTAGGTTTCACACTTCCTATTTGTTAGCCTATTCAAACATTCCACCAATCACCAACTTCCACTGGAATGACTAGATGAAACGTTTGGACTAAGTTATAGAAATTCAATCATCATAAACTTAAGCTAATTCCATAATCATAAGGTTAAGAATCAACAAGTCATGCTAACACTTAAATACCTATCTTTCGATATGATGTAAAGTGGATAATCTAAGTGAGGTATTTTATCAAACACCTTGCAGTTATACTTATTGAATACAGGAAAAGTAACAAAACTAATAGCAATTTATCTCATATAACATCCATATCATGATCATGAGTGTAGGATACATTGGACAAATAGTACAGACTCAATCTATCAAACTAGAAGGATTATAACCTTGTTGTTTAAGAGATGTTGAGCTTTCCCCTTTTGTCTTCTCTTTTCTCTCGTTCAGGTTCTTTTTATCTGTCTCAAACAATTTGGCTGTCCAATGGTCTTCAAAAAGATGTATTTATTCTCATGGTTAAACAACTCGGGAGGGTCTGGTATGACCCCGCCAACCAAGTACATTGGGCGGCTTAGAGCATGTTCACCCGTTCAGGAAGTTCTATATTTTGAGAACCTCCTCAAATAGCACTTCGTATTACTATTCATTGTAATAGGACGTCCTATTTTCTTGTTTTATACATCCATATGAAATGTAGGACCTCCCATTACTATTCATTGAATTAATTAATTAATTTTTTCCTTTAAATAATTATTGAAAGAATTATCTAGATAATTTTTTTAAAGATTTCTAACAAATAACAACACAACACGTGCACCCTTTGGATTTTCTGATAAGATAAAATTGGTTGTAAAATAAATGTTGTCCATATTGATGGCAGAAACACCATTGGATCTTCATTTATCTTCATTCTCTCAAAAACTCAGATGGATCCCTTCAATCAAGATGTATGAAGAACAAATTAGTGAAATGGATGCAACAACCGATTCTTTCATTATGGATACTATTGCACTTGTAGTAGCTGGTTATGAGGATGATGTCCCACCTCGACGGCGTCGACCAAATCTCTCAAGACAACGAGGACCTAGAGGTCAAAATTTCCTTGACGACTATTTCGTGGAGCATCCAATATTTCCAGAAAGAGACTTTGTAGAAGGTATAGAATGAGTCAAAATTTATTTAACCATATCAAGACTACAGTTTGCAATCATGATCTATTTATGCATCAAAAGTGATGTTGATGGTGTCCTCGGTCTCATCCTGAACAGAAAATGACAGTTGCCATACATATGTTAGCATATGGGTCATGTGCAGATCAATGCGCTGAAATAACATGGATGGGAGTTGCAACAACACTCGAATGTATGAAAGCGTGGTCCAGTCAAATTGTGCATTTTTTGGAGATCGGTACTTAATATCTCTGAATGCAACGGATTTGTCTCGACTTCTGAACAACGAGGGTTTCCTACAATGACTGGTAGCATTGATTGCATGCATTGGGAGTGGAAAAATTGTCCCACAGCTTGGCAAGGATCACACTTAGGCCATAAAGGTCGCCCAACCATCATTTTAGAGGCAGTTGCCGCATAAGACACATGGATATGGCGTAGTTTCATTGGTGTACCAGGAGCACAAAATGATCTTAATATTTTACATCAATCAGACATCTTTGATCCTTTGCTCGGGGGAATTGGTCCACTATTACTAATTAATTATCTAATCGTCGAAGTGTAATGGACGATAAAAATTTGCTAATGATTCTTAATTGTCTTCAGCTTCTTTCTCTTCAAATTGACGAACAATGGCAGCCTTCCTTTTTGAAAAATATCTTTTTGAAGTTGGCTCCATCATTTCGGTTCCATTTGCAAAATCTTCGTATCTTCCTCCAACTTTCTAATATTGATGACATCTTGTTGAATTTGTTGAGCTCTCTTTGCTTGCTCTCTTTGTCAAATCATGCGTTCTTTTTTATTATTTGCCATGATTTAAGAGCATCATCGCGTCATTGGGTTAATTTTATCGTGATGTGCTTTCCTTTTTTTCGTGCATCTTTGGCCGCTTTTACTCCAAGCGGTCTTACTGGACTAGACGAACTTCTAGAATAACTTTCCGGTGTAGAAAATGTAAGATCATCAATGCTTACAGTTTGAGGCCCTTCATTATTTGGTGCTTCATCATTTAAATGTTTAGCTTCGTATGTATAAGTTGGGGGAGTACTTATTTCTGTCCGAGCAAATGTTTAGTGAGTTTCACCTCATCCCAACATTGAAAGTGTTGAACTCTTTCTTCTTTTTGGCATAATACATTACTTGAGCTTTTCGTACCTATATATTTATAATCTTTAGTAACAAAACAAATATAAAATAATTAATATTATACATTATAAAAATAAAATGTTTACCTCATCTTGCAAATTACATCCTTATTCTCTATTTCTTTCCATGTAAGACAGACAAGAGCCCCAATATACCAAATATTGGCTTCAACTTAGCGAAACGAGAAGCGAGTGCCGCTTCAGACCTAGCATCGACTACAGATTGGTTACCATCGAAAACCCAACTATTTGGTAATCAACATAAATTTTTCCCATAATTTATCAATTTTCTGTTTGTTGCCAGAAATCTGATCAACTGATTTTCGACAATAAGAGATGCACAACTGGACATTTTCCAACATGGACCAATTGGAACACATTTTGAGAAAATAGAATGTTGGGATAAGTGTAGAATTAAATGTTGTAGTTTTTTAGAATAATGAACTACATATTAAAGAAAAAAATATTCTTTTCAAATAGTTGGAAACATACCCTTTGTAAAAAAAATTATCATTGTATAGATTTTGTTGGCCGTTAGACATTTTAATTTTTTAATATTAAAAAATTAAATTAAATTGTTACTGTTACTCATTTAAAGTAAACAAATATATCTATTAATTTATTTGTAAAAACAATTTTGACAGCACATTTTCCAGCCCATTTTGCAGCCCAATTCTGCAATTAGGGTTTTTTGCATATCTCTTTCACTCCTCCATTCCGACGGCGAAATTTCTTCACCTTCGATAATTTCTGCAGTCTCTTCTTTCGAAATTGGAGTTAATTTTGTGCCAATCGTTTCTTGATTAATCATATGGGGATGTCCTCTGGGGCATGCTATTTGGGAACGTCCTCCCGAACGTTCTCCTTTTGAGGACGTTCTCTTCATCCGTTTTACAAATTTTTTTACAGGATGTTCTCAATTTTCAAATAGAACGTCCTGTAATTCACACCGGTGTATATGCTCTTAGGCAGCCTCGGGTGCCTTGCGTATGACCCTGATGTTCTTCTACTTCTAACTCTTTTTTTCAATTTCTTCAACTTCTTCTCATTTCCCGCTTTCGATTGATCATCTTTCTGAATATTAGTTGATACCTGTAAACAGGACAAACTCCTTTAAATAGCATATGAAGTCTCAAGCTTTAAACGATATTTGATAAGAATCGAGTAATAAATAAGCAACAAAACTAGACTCATCAATAATATGGACTATTGGCATGGTTTGTCCAAATATTTGAACATATAAAGTGTAAAATGTTTGATAAAGTGCAACCTTTTGACAATCTTTCTTTTGCAAGTTTTTATTAATACCATGTAATATATATTTTCTATTCTTTGGAGGCAAAGATTAAGGATAAGGTGAATGAAAAGGTTGCTTACCAAGATAAAAATTCAAGTGTTCAGTAATGTGCTTGAGACTAAATATTAGCTTGAGATTATCAAAGGTATTGAACCCTAGGAGCGAGGAGCCATCATTTCTAGCGTGGCAGGACAATCAGACACCCTCCACTCCCTATAAGAGGTTCAAAAAATAAAAAAACTAATGGCTTATTGCTATCTAAGATGTCTATCTTAAAAGAGAGAATCCTAATTCCGGAGGGGCATCAAAGGGAGGTCCATGCGTCATTAGCAATGCTTCAAACGAGGCAAGCCTGGTGTAAGAGGTCTTTATGTGTTATAACGTGAAGGGTATATTAGCGAAAACCACCCTTATAATATGACGTTTTTCCAAAAACCACCCCTATAAAAGAACTTTACTGAAAACCACCCATATAATCATTTCGTTATCTTCCGAACAACCAAAGCTAACAGTGTTAACAAATATTAATAAAAAATAATTCTAAAATAATTTTAAAATTATTTATTTTATATTCAGTAAAAAGTCTTAAAAATCACAAAAAATCGGAAATCAATCAAAAATTCATTTATATACAGAAACGTATTATTAAAACATAAAAATTAAAAATGTGGATATTAGTAGAGAATTCATAAAAATTGCGAAAAATGCAAAAATATTCCAAAACATAAAAGTTAAACTAACAAACAAATATTTTAAAAATACTATTGTATAAAAAGCAAAGAAAAATCACGGAATAATTAAATAATTGAAAGAAAAAATGGTTTTAAAACTCTAAAAATGTATATTAGACAATAAATAAATAATTAAATAAATAAAGAATAGATGGAAATATGAAAAAATTTCTTTTCAACCAATTGATTAATCCAAACAAAAATAATTTCAACACTTTGGGCATATTTTCTATTATCACACTCTAAATATTTTTTCAAAATAAACAAAGTGATGATATTTACTAATAGAAATATTGTATGAATCATGCGACTAACTAATTTAATTTTATGTTGACTTATCGACTTTATCTACATGTGAAGGGATTAAAAGGTTTTGATGAAGTTTGAATGGTTTAGTTTTTGATGGGTTGAAAGATTTAGGGTTTCATGAAAGAATTTTTTTTATTTATACATAGACTATCAAATTTTACTTATTTTGTAAACAAAATAAGAGCCTAATAGTAGAAAGTATAATCAGAGTATTAATTTTTTTTATTTGGGATGTTGAAAGAAAATTGTTAATACTTTATCAATTATTTTATTAATTGTTATTTTTCAATTGTTTAATTATTCAAGAGTTTTCTTTAATTTTTTTAAAAAAGAATTTTTTTTCATAAATTTTTTATTTTTTATAATCCGTATTTGAGAAATATTTTCTGTGTATTTAAGCATTTTTTCTGATATTTTTGGATTCTTTATGAATTTTCTACTAATATTCAGATTATATATTATTATATAAATTTAAATTATTATTTTATTCATATTTGTTAACGCCGTTAAATTTGGATGGTTCGAAAGATAATTGAATGATTAAATGGGTAGTTTTTGGTAAGGTCCCTTTATTTGGGTGGTTTTCGGAAAACAACATATTATACGGATGATTTTCGTTAATAAACCCTAACTTGAATTTAAACAACTTTTAAATCTTGTGCTCCGTGCAACAATATGTAATTGTTTGTATCACAGTGCTTTAACCGTTTGGTAAACAAACTATGTGTAAACTCGTGACTTGTAATGTTTGCATGAAACTTTTGGTTTTGAGAATTTTTTGTATGCATGATATTAGTATTTTCACTGTTTTACAAATTCAGATAGTACAATTCACAATTTGATTGTCCCTTAAGTGAACTGTGTCGACAAAGTATATTGGCATTTCAGAGTAAATGCGAAATACAATTATGACATTTGAAGTCACAATACACACGTTATGCGACTAGCAAATTATGACATTTGAAATCCGCTACATAGATTTTGAGACAAATAATATTGAGTGCGTTAATAAATTGAGTCTCACTTTACTCATATTTATGCGACAACTATATATTTCGTCACAAACAATGCAGATTACACACGACTGACTGTATTTTATGTTAGTCACATGAAAGTTAAGCGACTTATCTTACATGACAAACTTTGAGTCATATAAGTGCTATTACAACTAATATCACAGTTATGCGTCTTTTTGTGTGTTTCATAAGGGTTATTTATGATGCAGTGATGATTCTATATTTTGGTAACTCCGATTTTTTTTTGCAGATTGAGATAGGTGATATGAGAATATCTTTTTGGAAAAGGGTAAAGAGTAATTACCTCTGGTTGTATGGTGTGGACAAGATGGCCGGCTTAATACAAAAAACGGGTTGGTTCATTGGAATTTGACCAATTTGACCCGGCCAATTCAATGAATTCATCTGCAAATAAACCAACTGATGATTCTAAGACCAACCAACTGATGATTCTAAGACCAACCAACTGAGCTGCCTAGACCAGAAATTTACGCATTGGCTAAGTGATCACCGAATGTGAAAACCAGCATACTCAAATGTTTCATTTCAGATATATTAGAGTCTTATGGTGTAAAAGTCTCATAAATTTTACTTAAAAGTTAATTAAAAATGTATATAATTTAATATTTAAAAATAAAGTCAAATTTATAAATAAGAGTAATTTTTTACTAACATACCCTTTTATCAATTCAAAATCATTAAATTTTACGATTTTTTATCGAAAATTACCCTCTCAATAGAATAATTTTAACGAAACCCCCATTTCAAATATGTTTTTGATATAACCACCCTTCAATTCAGAAATCGTTGAATTGTGACTTCCCACCACCAGTTTCGGCGTCTTTTGTCGGAAAATTAGCCATTGACTTTGTTGACCATGATGTAAATGGAAATTCTCTTTCATTATAATAACCATTAAACTTTAATTTGACTTTATACTTATTTAACTGAAGCATTGATCATCCAAAACCCATAACCCCCAATTTCATCCACCTTCACAAATTCAACAAATCGAAACTTTTTCTCAAAATAGATCTTTATTAATGTTCATTTAATTTTATTTTGAGTTCATGGTGTTATAAGATTAGTTTTTTGTGTCAAAATTGGAATTAAATCATAGCCAACTAAGTCAACAGTCAACTTTCCGGCAAAAGACGCTGAAACCGGCGACGGGTGTCACGATTAAATGATTTCTGAATTGAAGGGTGATTATGTCATCAAATAATTTGAAAGGATGATTTCGTTAAAATTTAGCTATTGAGAAAGTGATTTTCGGAAAAAATCCTTAAATTTTATTACCGTGAGATCAAATAAATGTACGAGCAATCTCTTTCAAGCACTTATTTTAGATTTAATACGCTATATCATTTGTAATATATTTTTTAGAACAATAAAGTAATCAATAGGAATCAAAGTACCTATTCATCTACTATTTTCCACTCAATATAAATCTCAAAATTTAACAATATATTTTTCTTGTGTTCCGGTTACGGGAATTTTTTGCTTTTTGGATCCAGTAGGGGTGTGCATGGGTCGGGTTAGTATTGGTTCGACTCGATCCATTCCCGATCCGATAAAATATTCAGGTCATCATTATAAATTAGAACACGACCCAAAAAATAAATGGATAACTCAAACCCGTCCGTAACAGACCCGTTCAAAAAATATTTTACAAAAACATTTAATTACAAAAAAAATCAAAACAAGTTGGACTTGTCAACTCAATAGTGAAAGATATAAAAAGCATAGAAGACGAAAGTGAGTTTTTGATTTTTTTAAGGGATAATTACAGAAACCCACTATTATAATACACTATTTTGCAGAAAACCACCAACAACTAATTACGAAATGTCTCTATTATAATTGCTCCGTTATCGAAAAACCACCACTATCGTAACTCCGTTAGAATTTTTATGGTATTGGAAGGGTGGTTTTAGCAAAAAACTTTTTTTTATTAATTTTTATTATAAGTCAACTAAAGTCAACGGTCATAATAACCTGTTGAAAAAGTCATATTAAATAGTTTTGATATTTGTGGATGGTTAAGTCAAAATTTTTTTTGAAGGGGTGGGTTTGTTCAAATTGACGTATTGGAAGGGTGGTTTTCGCTAAAAAACCCTTATAGAAAACCACTATTATAATATCAAACTCTACAGAAAACCACCATTTTAACAATTAATTACAAAATGACTACATAATAATAGTTTTGCTATCAAGAACCGTCATCTGAATATATAAGTAACAATAGATAATGTTGTTAATTCTACGATTATGTTTATGTTTGATGAGCAATGAATAAATACCTCTTGCTAAAAAATTGGGTTAACTAATAATTATCCACACTTGACATGAAATCTAACAAAAGTATATTTGCGGTCACGGATGTGGTTGAAGTTTTTATCTTTAGCATAAATTTGAATCATAAAGAAGCCAATATAATACAACAATTAGAGTATAAAAGCAACGGCAAAATAAATCATAGTTCATAAGGATAAGGTAGTAAAAAACTTACTTGTTTGTGAACTGGGTAGGCGATAGTTATTACACAATGCTAATAAGCTCTCAAACATGAATTTTCTTTATAGCATTATTTCTTCATTGACATCAATCAATATTTAGTTGAACAATAACACGAATCGGGCATCCAAACCCGTCCGTTCTTCCTCGATTCCGCGGGTTGACCCGACCCGAAACACTCGGTTCGATTTGGATTTACGGGTTTAGTCGGATCATGCAGACCCCTAGGATCCAGTAAGTGATCATGTGATTCTTGTTCACAGAATTTAATGATTTCAGACAGTCACGTCCATTTGTTGGATTCAAATATAGAAACTTCTTTAAGACAGACGTGTTGAATAAATATAGTAACTGATGCTGACAAAGGAACAGAAGAAGAAGCTGCATAATTGGTTTCAACAAAATTAAATTTATAACCTGAGATGCACATTTCATAAGCAGACGCATATGCTTGAGTGAGTCCAGAAGTTGAGATGATGGATGAAAAAGATGAGATACGCCGCGCAATGGACAGACATGTATACTGGAACCAGTTTGATCCTACTAAGCACCATTTCTACAAGATCATGAAATCATTCAGATTCCAACTGGTGAGTTTCTTTTCCGACAACAATAAACATTTTGATCTGTTTTCTAACTGATCTTGTGTCTCAGAGGCTACCTAAGAAATTTGTCATGAAGTTCCCAGAAGACCTTGAAAAGACGGTGAGGCTCAGAGGTCCGATCGGGGATTTGAGGGAAGTGAGGGTGTTGGAGACAGAGGAGGATGTTGTGTTGAGAGAAGGGTGGGGTGAGTTTGTGGATGATCATCACTTAAATGAGGAAGACTTGGTGATTTTTCACTACATTGGGAACTCGACTTTCGAAGTTTTTCTCTTCGATCAGACGGGTTGTGAGAAGGACTTGAGAATTATCCAAGACCAGCTGGACATCAAGCCTCACTTCTTCAAGATGATGAACATGGACTTCAGATCAAAACTAGTGAGTTGTTTTTAACATTTCATGACCGGCTTGTCTGTCTTAAATAGCTGATTTTTTGAAACATGTCTGTCTCAGTTGATCCCCGTGGAGCTAGCGAGGAAGTTTCCTGAGAAACTAGTTGGAAAGATAAGCTTGAAAGGGCCGAGTGGGCATGTGTGGGAAGTCAGAGCTGTTTGGAGTGAAGATGAGGATGTTTTTCTAGGAAAAGGTTGGAGTGAGTTCGCGTCAGACCACAGCTTGAATGTGTTTGATTTACTGTTTTTCCGCAACACCGGAGACTCGTCATTTGATGTTCTAATGTTTGATAAAACTGGATGTGAGAAAGAGAGTTCGCACTTTGTCCAGCCAAAAGTTCAACAAACCTCTGATACACCGGGAGGTTTGAGAGCAAAAGAAAAAGGTAAGCGTGTATCGAAACCTGATAATGGAGAGGAAATTCAATTCGCGGAAAATCTACGCAATGCTAATCGAAAGAGGGAAGGCAAAATGGGTGTTTCGGATTATGAGTGTGACATGGATGTGAACAACATTTGGACGCAGAGGCTCCCAAAAGAAGTCACCCAGGCACAACTCAATGAACTCAAACTCAAAAGCAGTCAAAAGATGGCATCAAAAAAGAGAGATGGTTAGAGTTAACGTTATATGCAAGTTTGTCTCTGGTAACAGGCATCATTAAAAATGTTCAAAAAGATTCAAGCTTCTTCAATTTCTGTAAAGTCTGTTTGATACTCCCCAATGGTCACACTGGATGAATTGGTGATCAATGACTAGTCTTTTCTATACCAATTTCACTCGTTATATGATCATTGGGATTTAGTTCAATGGAAATAATTCATTGCACAATTCTTCTGAACAACTGAACAACTAAACTTGCACACTCTAAAGTCTAAAGCTCATTGCACGTTTTAATTTGTAACTTGGAAGGGAAGTCAAGCGGTGTCAGGTACGAAGCGCTCAAAAAATATCTTGAGTTCAATCCTGATAATGAGCAAATATACTAATTTTTGTACGCTTCCTACCTTTGATTCTTCTTTGTTTTCGAATATTTTGTGAAAGAATTGATACTTCTTATGCTTATTTCAAAATATTTTCAAGAAGTATAACCATGGAGCTATCAAGTATAAAAGAGCAAATACGAGACAAAAGTGCACAAAAGAGGCAAAAGGAGCGCAACTCGTCCGAGTTGAGCATGTATCAAGCAAGTCAGCATGGAGTTGACTAGTATGGAGACTACTCGGCCGAGTAACCCATCATTTTGATACTTCTTGAAGTTAGAGAGATCTTGCTCGGCCGAGTAAAGAGTTTATTCGCCCGAGTACTTCATGAATGAGCAGCAGACCAACCTTCCTCGGCCGAGTAAAGCTGTGTACAAGGCTGCTGAGCCGAGCAACCTAGAGGAAGCATTGCTACTCGGTCGAGCAACCTAAAGGAAGCATTGCTACTCGGCCGAGTAAGAAGTGTACCCTCTAGAGCAAGACCAAAAATCAGATTTTGACTCAAATATATAAATAGAGAACTAAGCCAGTTTTGGAGGGATCATTAGAAGTTAATATTCAAACATCTAAAGAAGTCCATGGATCATAGGGTAAATCAAGTGAAGATGGAGGCTTGAATATCAACAATCTCCTAAACATTTCTACCTTTGCTTTTATTATCATGTTCCTTTACACTTTGTTTATATTTTTCATTGTGTTAGAGTAGTTGTTCATGTGCACTACACCATAAATACCCTTAGACGACTTAACCCAAATAGTCGCGTAACTATGATATTAGTCGCTTTGAAACTTATAGGTCCTGCAGCTTGTCGCGTAAGGTAAGTCGCATAAGCCCTCTCATGTAACTTTTACGTGACTAACACAAAGTACATTAGTCGCATATATTCCACATTGTTTGCGACATAACATAAAATTGTCACATAAATATGCGTCAGCCATTTTAAATGACGTAATTATCATTTGTTTATTAAATTGGATAATGTGTCTTTCAAATTCTATATCAACCTGGGTAGAACAAAACTCGATCAACAATTAAACCTCTTAAACATATTTAATTTTCAAATTTTAAATACAAATTCTCAAGCCAAATTCAACAAATATACATTAAATTTTTAAGGGTCGAAACATTGAACCAATCCAAGATGCACAAAAATGAATCTAAGACATCTCAAGTGAGACTTGCCCCATCCAAAATATTACTTCCAGCTCATGAACCTCTAAGATGATGTTCTTCAATCACCTTGTGAGTTGAATGAAGATTGTTGTGGTGGAATACTTCCCCATGACACCTAGTGAATGTTGCGGTAGAAAGAAATACTCCTCATGCCTCCTCACAATGCGATATATTATATATTTCTGGTGTAATGTCTGTAAAAAAACAACAATAATATGATGAAGATAGAAAGCAAAAGAGGGTATGACCAAAAAGCATCATATACTCAAAATGACGATATACCAAAATGAGGGCATGATATACGGTCAATCTGGGAGGTCTCCGAGGGCAAAATGTTCTGCTCAGCTCTAGTCATGGATTTTATGCTCAAGACTCAAATGAAGCACGAGTAATGCTTTACACAAATAATTTGGACTACATCAAAAATGGAAGATACAACAAAGGAATAGGATCTGATGACTCAGCCCCACTAATTGGAAAAAATGCATCTTGGTTACCTCTCTTGAGGCCACCCATAAGCGCAGGAGGGCTTTAAGAATAGATCATTGCAACAAAGAGGCAAATTATCTCTTAACTCACCTCTATATTAGGTAAAAGCAATCTTCATCAGTAGAGATCCAAATCGACAAGGCATAGTAAGTAAGCATGCCTTGGAGGGCATATGATTTCCCTCGGTTATGCAGTGAAATTTTAAATCCCCCTGAATTTTATTAATCCTGCCTAAACTTTTCGAATTCCGCTTAAAATTTTGATATCTTATATGACTAACTTACTCAATATTAGTCGAAAAGTTAACAATTTTCTTACAATATATATTGCAATGTTGTAATCTCCATGCTACATAACAACATATACACGTCACATGGATTAAGTTGCTAATGTCAGATTCGATAAGGGTTCATCTTGAAGCTGCTCATCTTCTTCACATTGTTCTTTGTATGTATTGTCTTAAATCATTTTTCTTGTTTATTTGTCCCTCTCACCTAAACACATTCATGCCACATCCAAATCTACATATCAATATAAACATGGAATTCCAACCATGAATCCATATTTTGGAGGTGAGGCTGCTATTAAATTTATAAGTTCTCAAACACTGACGCCACGTCGTTGTGTGCTGCAAATTTATCCCTAGTCTCCTCCTTAGTATAGTAGGATAAGCAAGGGGTCGAATCTACAAGGAACGGTGAGAAGTCTCTTTCAATCTGAAAACTAAAAGACAAGGGGGTTGTGAGTGAGAGTGAGTCAAAAAAGAAGCAAGCGCACAAGAACTGCTGACACGTAATAGAACACTAAGTGACGAGTTGTTTAACAATTAAGAGGAGAGCTCAACTTAGACTTATTCCTAGGAACTTTATGCTTATCACTGGTTACAAGATATCTATGATATAATGTTCACGTGAGTTAAGGTCCGGTAAAGGCTTAATAACACACACATATATTTCTATAAAAGTCTATATGATATTACTACTCACCCTAGTCTAAATAACCACGAATCCGATAAAAGTAGTGATTACCTATCCTAGTACCACTCCTAACCATTCACAGTAACGTTCATCTGATTAGTTTGACAATAGATAATAGATTCTATAATTAAGTCTGTGGGTAAAGGCTTTGCTTAACTATCTAACCTGAGTATAATGCAATTACGCGCAGAGTAATAATACTAAACATATTATGCATTAAGTATAAAACCTCAAAACATATTGTTCATAGTTCAAAGTCTAAACTGAATTCAGAAAGTTAGTTAGACATGCTGAACATAGACATCTCAGATTTGTATATAAAACAACAAGTAAATAATGAACAAAGTAGCCTATGCGTGTATGATCGGGTCTGACGCGCCGCTCAAGCTTTGCGCGTTCAAGATCTGTTCGTGCCGGCAGCTGGTGCGTCACTTCTCTGAATCGGCTCTCTTTGATCTCCTCCATGTGTTCTACTTATACTGACAATCTCCAGAGGTTTCCGCGACAAATTAGGTAACATCTAATCTCGGAAATTATCATTATCTTCTAAGTTTGGAATTAGGAAATCATTCTGCGCTCTGCTGACGTCATCACAGACTTTGACAGTTGTATGATGATGTCATCGGCCCAACTATGCGCGACCCATTTGCGCGCGATGCAACTCGAGCGCTCGACTAAATTGTCCGTGCTCCATTCTTTGTTCTTCACGTTGTTTCCTCTGAGGGTTAAGCCTTCTGATTATGTCTTTTAACGCGCTTTCAACCTTAACACTCAAATACACCTGAAATACAAAACTACACCAAACGCGTAATCTTATACTTTAAATGATATAGACAAGCATAGTGTAAAGGACTTAAAATGACATATGAAAGTGCCTTATCAAATACCTAGAAAACATATGAACAATGGAAACATATAAACAAAAAATTATTATAGAAACAACAAATAATTATGCAATTTACTGATAGATACCTTTTGATTCAATAACTTATATGATACCCGGTCTATATCCTCAAAGATGCAAAAGGAACGAGTAGGAGAGAATAAAAAGCTATTGTCCAAACAATGGTGCTCTTTATATATAGGGTTAATTACGGATAACCACCCGTATAATATGCTATATTCCACCAAACCACCCCTATATTGTAATAATACATTCCACCACCCTTATAAGTATAAAATTTCCAATCAACCACCCACGCACTGTACTGTCACCGTTACCGTTAAATATATTAATTTTTTAATATAATAATAGTATTTTTATTACAATACACCACCTCTATAATAAATATGTTTCCACTTCGCCACCTTTATAATCAATTTTGTTTCCATTTAACCACCTCTCCGTTAACTGCCGTTAACTGAGGTGGTTCTTTGGAAAGTTTTTAGTTATAAAGGTGGTCGAATGTAATATTACAATATAAGGGTGGTGGCGTGGAATATGGCATATTATGCGGGAGGTCATCTGTAATTAACCCTTATATATATATAGGGGGAGTTCAAGAAGGACGAATAAAATTTTGTAAGACGGTGAGACACAATCTTGATCGTTGATTATTAATAATCCAACAAATGAGATTTAAACAAAAAAATAACCGTCGAATGCAACCACCCGTGTTTTTTTGCAAATCCAACCGCCCAATTAATTAAAAACGAACTTAAATCTCAACCGTCGGATTAATCAAATCATCGGTTGAGATTGTGTCCTTCCGTCTTACAAATATTTACTGTCCTCTCAGAACTTAACCCTTTATATATATATATATATATATATTTTCACATCTCAATGGTGCTCTTAGGCACTACTAGGAACTCTATTCAACAGCCCATGTATGTGCTCTAAATTAAAGTTTATGCGACTAACATTTACAAAGTAAGTCAGAAGATGTTAAACAGGTTGGTCAACTTCAATAAATGTGTCGCATGTAATTAATTGCCCTGTCAGTTGTGCAACAAAGCGTGCGTGGAATTTTCAATATAACCTTACGTGACATACTATGGTAAGTCGCTTTTTATTTACTCGCATAACGAACCTTACGAGACACGTTTTGGTATGTCACCTTAACAATTAGGCACATAAGATGCAAAAATGCGACTAACATAGGTTAGTCGCTAACTATTATTGCATAAGATGCTTTTCGTGACTCACCTTATTCGTTAGTCATATAAGGTATTTCACGACTATTTATTATGAGACTTCTTCAATATTTGTCCAATAAGCCATTTTCTGGAGTAGTGGTGATTGGGGATCATAAGGATCCCCTAGGATTTGGATGATGTTTGTACACTCTTTCTATGTATTTGAATTAAAATTTGTTTGAATCTTAATTGTTGTAGTTGCTTGTTCATAATAATGCATGCTAACTGTTTGACGAAATGCCTAAGTGCGTCAAAGTAAATTAACTTCCTATGATGTGATGACAACTGAACCCTAGGATGTTAGTAACTTCTTCAATGTCGCTACGAGAGTTAGTTGTGCGCGAAAGCGACAATTACTCAATGTGATAGGCTAGGTTTGGTGTTGAGTTTGAGTGCTTTTCAATAGAGCGAACGCTTGAGGTTGTGCACTTGAATCCCACGTGATTCAATAGAACGAACGCTTAAGAATAAAGACCTTTTAGCGCGTCATCCAATCTCCAAGGATGGAGCAAAATTGGAACTTGGAAGGATGATGCGTACCATAAGAATTCAAATTAATTGTGATTTGTGCTAGGAAATTGAGTGTGTTAACTCTACTATGTCCTACGGGTGAAGTAGAAGTCCTTGATCATTTTTATGTCCTTGCATTAATAAACCTATCAAACTTTAATCCACAATCCTCCCAATCTTTTTATGTAAAGCAAGTTTAGGCAATTCTAAATTAGAGGTAATATTTTATTCCTCAAGCACTTGTTTCTGAAACATCTTCAAAATTTACAACTAGTTCTAATTAATTTTGTTCGTTATCTTTACAATGAGTTTGGGCGCTTTGACTTCAAGTTTGGATTTATTAGACCATCAACCGTGATAATAGTTAGAGACATTACGTTAAGAATTTCCTTGTTAACGTCTCGATTGGCTTTGCTAGATAGAGGCTCCATTTTTTGCTACTTTCTACTATATTGTGATCCAATTGAGTAAGTATTCCACATAGTTTGTATGCAGTTGTTATTTTGCTACTTTTACATTTAACATACCGTTCTTTTACATTATGTTGATTATTTTAAAGATAAATGTCATATGTTATTTAGGAGTCATTGGGTGTTCGTTGTATTTTTTCCAATACAAAATCTAGTATATTAAATAGATCCAATGGAAGGCTCTATTTGATTAGGTGTTCGACGCTTAATTGAAACGTACGTGTAAATAGATTCTTTAGTTTTCAAGGGATTGTCATAAATTATACGTCACAAATAGCTTTTACAATTTCTAATAACTCTATGGAGTGTTGATAGAGCACTTTTGTATGCTACTTTAAGTCATTTACACTGCTTAGATTCTAACATATTTAAGTATAAGATTACGCTTTTGGTGTAGTTTTGTATCTCAGGTTTAAAAGAAGAGTTAGAACAAAAATGCAACAAGAAGGCTGAATCTCGGAGCAAAAGACAACAAGGTGACAAAAGAGTCAAAGACCAACTAGCGCGCGAGCAGTGTGGCGTGCCAGTCTTAGTCACGCAGAGCATAGCAAAACGATGACGTTAGCAATCAGTGAAATATCCGGAGCGATGACGTCATCACGCGCAAAGAATATTTCTAAGTCTGGAATTTAGAGATAAAGATATTTCCAAAGCTGAGATTTAGAGTTAAAGATATATTCTCTTGCCTAATTATTCGTGGAAACCCTAGGAGGCAAGAGTAAAAATATGCAGCTACCAGAGAACTCCATACATGTACATAGAGGCGCGCAGAGGGGACCAAACGGCTCAGAGCGGAATTCAAACCTAGCCGTGCGCGCAAGCTGCCGACGCGAGCCTGACGACGCGTCACTCAGATTTGTTTTGTCATTATAGTTGTTCAATATTTATGTTTGAGATGTATACATTCAGTATGAGTAGCTAACTTACTGAATTCGGTTTGGATTCAGATCTATGAATGACATGTTTTGAGGTTTTGTTCTTAATTGCATGATGAGTTTAGTATTATTATTCCAAGCTCAATTGCATGATAATTAGGTTAGACAATTAAGCGAAGCCTTGCACCGCAGACTAAGTTGTAGAATCTGTTATCTATAGTTAAACTATCAGAAGTGCGTGACTGTGAATGATAGGAGTAACACTAGAATAGTTGATAGCTACCTTGACCGGATTCGTGGTCGACTAGACTAGATTGAGTAATAATATCATACGGACTTTGACCGGAATGTATGTGTAGGTTATTAAGCTGTGACAGGACCTTAACCTACGTGAACATTATATCATGTTTCTTTAGTGACCAATGATAAACATGGAAATTCATAGTGAAGAATCTGAACCGAACTCATCTCTTGCATATTTATTTACTTCTTGCGTGACTGCTTTCTGATTGTGCGCCAGTTCTACTTGCGCAAAAGTTTTCTTTTCTTTTAATTACTTTCACTTACAAACCCCAGTTTTAGTTGTAGATCGAAAGTTAACTTCTCTCCGTTCCCTGTGGATTCGACCCCAGCCTACCAAGACTATACTAGTAGGAGAGTCGGGACAAATTTGCAGCACTCAACGACGTGCTCGTCAAGTGTCTTCTCAATTTCGTAAGACTACATGGATAACACTCGAGGTAATATAATATATACAAATAATGTCATACTTAAAGTTGCATAAAACTATACTTGTATACTCTTATATTTAAAGTGTCCAAGACAACCTCACTGGACAATCTTATGTGGTTATTATTGCGTTTGAGACATTATAACATATGTTCGAGAAAATATTGGACGACTCCATGACAATTTCAATAAGGTAAGTTGCATATGTTTACAAATTATTTCATAAGATTTCATATGATTTTAGTAAGACTTTTTAATACGGCTTTTTAATGGAAAAAATAGGTGTTTCCAATTAGTAGAGATGGTTATCCATCACGTGTTGTGCACGATGTAAGAGACGAGTTCACTTATTACGCACTTGATTGTCCGGATCAAGATTATCAATGGCGATCATGAAGTTGGTAAGTTTTGTATATGTATAATCATCGTATTGCTATGCCAAGTTTTGTAATTCTTGTTCAAATTTTGTTGTGTAAGTAATTATATGAAGTTCATCCAGAAACTTGCAAACTGTATAGAACTTCGTAAAACTTGCTTATTGTGTGGAACCATGTTCAACTTTGTAAAACTTGTGCTTGTCCTGAATTTGAGTTTTGATATTTGTTTTTCGGTTTGTGGGTTATAGAATCAAAAACTTGGCTATCAACATTGATGATGTATAGTTAACAGAGCCGAAACAAAAAAGCACTATTAAATAATTGGGCGGTAATTTTTTAGCAAATTATATATTACAGCGCTTACAAATTTAAGTTTTCTTAAAAGACATGATTTAACAGCATAGTTTTAATAGCGCTCTTTCGATAGGCCCTGTTTAATGTAAGTTAAAATATAATTTTTTACAAATACAACAACGTTTACATAATATAAGCGTTGTTGTATCTTTTTAGGTTAATTATTGGAAATCGATTTTTTTACTTTTCCATAACGACAAGTTGTCTTCGCCTCTGAACGACCATTGTTCTCCGCTTATTGAGAATTCCGTGAGTAATCTTGTCCCGGCTTGTTTTGATTATTTAGTTAGTTATGTCTTGTGATTATTATTTATTTACACGTCCTTATCTATGACCAGAACTATATTCGTCTTGTGCGTTTTATTTATATAATTGTAGATTTTTAAATTCCAGATTTTTTTATAGTTAATGATAGGTTAGTAAGATGTATCGAAGTTGGATGTTATTAAATAGTTTTTCTGTTGCTTATGAAGAAGAAATTAGATATTTTTGTCAATTTGCTAAGGATTTTGTTGACCGGAATGGCACTGAATATGTGTATTTGTCCTTGATTTAGCATGAAACATAGATATATGATGCTCTCATTGTTGATTTCTGGTCCTCGGCAGCCGGGAAATGATATTGATATATGTATTTACAACCACTGATAGATGCTCTCATTGTTGATTTCTGGTCCTCGGCAGATGGTGATTTTTGATAATTGGGATATTATAATAGAGTCATTTTGTAATTCTTTGTTAAAATGGTGGTTTTTTACAAAATAAGACATTATAATGGGAGTTTTTTGAAATTGTCCGAATTAAAGTTATATACCCACGCGTCGTATGGCGTGTGTTTTACGATTTCTAACGGAGTTATGAAAATGGTGGTAATTTGATAACGGCACTATTATAATATACTCTTTTCGTAATTAGTTGTTAAAATGATGGTTTACTGCAAAATGGGGTATTATAACGGTGGTTTACTGCAATTACCCCTTTTTATAAAGTATTTAAAAAACTTAATTTAGTGATATTTTAGTATTGAGTTTTGATTATGCAATTAGACACAAATTCTATTGGTCTATCTAAGTTACTTACGCAACAGAAATTGACACGCGTTGACTAAAAATGATTTGATTGTATCCACTTGATTAGAATACATATCGGACGTGGAGTTGATAGAACGTCCTAAAGAGGCTTGATCTTAGCTATTCAAAAATTTGATCGACTGACTTTTTTGATTAAGTAGAAACTGTAGAGGTTGGCGCTTCGTAGGTCTGGAAAACTAGTAGCTCCGCCACAAAGTATGTCAAATACAAAAGAAAAAATTGTGGCGAGATAGGAAAACATACAGATCATCTCTAGTTTTGAGTAACCATAAAAAGAGGTGGTGTCCCCCATCTTGACTTGCACAAAAAGGGACGATGATGAGAAAGAGTGGGACGCGTTCCACAGTTACTATCTAAAGGCTTTGGCTGGAGCAGTTCAAAAAAACAATAGAGTTGAACAAAAACAACAAAGTTAAGTTATCCATTGAGTTGAGACAGAATCCAAAAGGAGAATGCCGAGATAAGATGTGATATAAGTTTAAAGACCAAGATGTCCACGAGCTTCAAACCGAAATCAAATAAAGACTCTAAGTTTTCTTGGATCGAAAATCACTCACGTGTTAGAGGAAGCAGTCTTGCTTAATTATAAGAATCAGAAACTCAGAATGGAGGATAGTGATCATGGGCCTATAAAGAACTATCCCCTAATCATCCGAAGTACTTATTCTAATCAAGAGGTAATGAATATCATTTTTATTTGTTGGTTTAACCTTCTCAATTACTTGAGTGTAAGACGATAAGATAGTGAAAATGGAATAAGTGTTAGGATTTGCAACGAAATGTATTTTTGAGAAGTTGAATATCTTTAAAGCCTTATCTTGTTCGGGACGGACATGTTTAAGTGTGGGGTGATTTGATAGGATGTAAATGTATGTCCATTTACTGTGCTAAATCCGCACCTTTTAATGCATTTTTATCACTACTTTAACTTGTTTAGATGGTGATAGAGCACTTTTGTATGCTGTTTTAAGTCATTTACACTGCTTATAATTCTAACATATTTAGTATAAGATTACGCTTTTGGTGTAGTTTTGTATCTCAGGTTGATCAGAAGAGTTAGAACAAAAGTGCAACAAGAAGGCTGAATCTCGGAACAAAAGACAACAAAGTGACAAGAGCAAAAGACCAACAAGCGCGCGAGTAGTGTGGCGCGCGAGTATGGGTCGCGCAGAGCAGAGCAAAACGATGACGTCAGCAATCAGCGAAATATCCGGAGCGATGACGTCATCACGCGCAAAGAATATTTCTAAGTTCGGTTTTTGGAGATCAAGATATTCCCAAAGCTGATTTTTAGAGATAAAGATGATTTCCTACATATTTTCTTGCCTAATTATTCGTGGAAACCCTAGGAGGCAAGAGTATAAATACAAAGCTTCAAGGAAATCACAGACATGATGCGCAGAGGGAGAGAGCGGCTCAGAGCGAATGTCAGACCTAGCTATGAGAGCTGTGTGCGCGAGCTGCCGATGCGAGCCAGACCTTGCGTCATTCAGATTTGCTTGTTACTTTAGTTGTTTAATAATTATTCTTGAGATGTATACATTCAGTATGTCTAGCTAACTTACTGAATTCGGTTTGGATTCAGATCTATGAATGACATGTTTTGAGGTTTTGTTCTTAATTGCATGATAAGTTTAGTATTATTATTCCAAGCTCAATTGCATGATAATTAGGTTAGACAATTAAGCGAAGCCTTGCACCGCAGACTTAGTTGTAGAATCTATTATCTATAGTTAAACTATCAGAAGTACGTGACTGTGAATGATAGGAGTAACACTAGAATAGTTGATAGCTACCTTGACCGGATTCGTGGTCGACTAGACTAGATTGAGTAATAATATCATACGGACTTTGACCGGAATGTATGTGTAGGTTATTAAGCTGTGACAGGACCTTAACCTACGTGAACATTATATCATGTATCTTTAGTAACCAATGATAAACATGGAAATTCATAGTGAAGAATCTGAACCGAGCTCATCTCTCTTGTTTTATTAACCTCTTTCGTACTTGCTTTCTGATTGTGCGCCAGTTTCACTTGCGCAACTGTTTTCTTTTCTTTAAGTTGCGTTCACTCACAAACCCCAATCTTTAGTTGTAGATCAAAAGGCGACTTCTCACCATTTCCTGTGGATTCGACCCCAGCTTGCCAATACTATACTAATTAGGAGAGCTGAGATAAATTTGCAGCACTCAACGACTTGCTCGTCAGATGGTTTTTCATTTCAAGTGCATTAAGAGGATGAGAGAAATACATGTATAAAGACGCTGAAACAGAGCAAAATTCTGCTACAAACAGATTAGATCTTTGACGCTTGAAACAGTACAAAGAGCGCATCTTTAATCCGATCAATGAAAATATACCATTAGAAATCTGACTTAAAGAGCTACAACTCTTATGTTCACACGAAAACATATTTGAATGATAAGGTAGTCAAAATCGGGGTTGAAGCAAGTCCGTTCGTAGAAAGGACCAACCGCGCGGTACGAGGCGCACGACCTTATTGTTGAGCAGCTCATATCGCTCGGTGTGTACCGAAAATCAACAAAATGATGTCGGCACGGTCCATATCCAATTTTAACGGACTTTAACGAGCCCAAAAAGTAGAATGTCAGTCTGCTGCCTTCACAAAAAACCTTGAGTTTCCCTCTAAATACACCACCTTATGAAAAACCTAAAAGAGGTTACTTCCAGCTTAAAGAGAGGCGCAACCCTAGCCTTTTGACGCTTTCTTCTTAAATCTGGAATTTGATTTTTCAGCAGCGAAGACGCTGCAATTTTAGCAACACATCAGCATAATTCTTCTTTCTTTTGTTTCAACTACTTCTTCAATTGAAATGCCGATTGTTATGTCTAGCTAATCTAATAGCTACAGCTTGGCACATAAACTTGTAACGAAGTATTTTGAGACCTTATGCTTAACTATCAGTTCATTATTCTTGCATTAATGCTTGAGCTTAATTGTGTAGTTGATTGAATTGAATTGACCTTGACCGGCATATTTAGTTTGAAACATATTAGGCCAAGAGTTTATTTAGGATAAGTTAATTGAAGGCCAACTGACCATCTAATTCAACTTAGTTTAGTAATTCGTACTGTTTTAATAGATGAGACTTGGTGGTAATTCAAATAAAGAACACAAAGTAATTGTGCACTATATATTAACCGACTAGTTTGGCTCGCTTGATACTTAATCTGCCTGACAAACAGAAGTCTCATACACGCTGTGGATATGGATTACGTTAGAAGCACTATTTATATGTATGCTACCTTGACCAGAGTATGCATGAGCTATGTGACGAGCACGTCGTTGAGTGCCTCGAACTTAAATTTATAATATTTCCTACAAGCTAGCAAGCGGCAAGTAGGGTCGAACCCAAAAGAGAGCAATTTAAGTCAAGAGTATATTTTTTCTACTAAATTACTAAGGGGGTTTAAATTGTTTAGTATCAAGTAATAAACAATGTAACACTATCAAAACACCAATTTAAGGAGTTGCTTGCAACATAAAATAATGGGGTAATTGCAGTAAACCACCATTATAATATGGTGTTTTGCAGTAAACCACCATTATAATATGGTGTTTTGCAGTAAACCACCATTATAATATGGTGTTTTGCAGTAAACCACCATTATAATATGGTGTTTTGCAGTAAACCACCATTATAATTATTTTTTCGAAACGAGTCTATTATAACATCGCCGTTAACAGAAAACCACCAATTTAACTGTTCCGTTAGAGATTGTAAAACACGCGTCATACGACGCGTGGGTATATAACTTTAATTCCGACAATTTCAGAAAACCACCATTATCATGTCTTGTTTTGCAGAAAACAACCATTATAATGTCTTGTTTTGTAAAAAAACCACCATTTTAAAAAATAATCACAAATGACTGTGGCTATGATTGTCGCTATCTTTGTTAGTAAAGCAGTACACGTTTATTAATTTATAATCCATACTAGACACGAAACCTAATGGAAGCATATTTACAGTTGCGGGTGTGGTGAGAAGCTGTTATATTTTAGCTCAGAGTCGATCTTTACGATCAACATAGAAAAACAATTAGAGTTTAAAAGTAGTGATATAATAAATCATATTTCGTAAGATAAAATGAGAAAGTTATTTATATTTAACTTCCATCGAGTTTAAAAGAATTGAACCGTGCAGTCGATAATCATTAAACATTGATGATAAACTCTCAAACAAGAGTTTCTTTTTGTATTTCTTACATTATTTTCTTCATTGACTTCCATCGAGATTAAATTGAAGCACTATGTAGCTAGTAGATACTTATCAACGAGTAAAATTATCATATGAGCCTCTGATCTAGCCTGAACAGTGCATGTGATAGTATTCAAATAATCATATATATATTAAAAGGGAAGTATGATTGGACACGTGTCGTTGTGTGGGCAATTTGGCCTATGTGTCATTTTTTTAGAATTTTGAATTCTTTTTCCTTTTTTGTGATTGGCTGGTTTTTTTTTGAATAATAATATTTTTAAAACATGGAGGATTGAACTGTAAAAACTTATCTAATTTTTTAAAATTGGTTGCCTAAATTTAAAATTTTGGTTGCACACAAATTTAAAATTGGTTGCACACAAATTTAAAATTGGTTGTACACAAATTTAAATTTGACAATATATGGATGTCGGAATTTTAAACATGAGCAATTTGGCCTATTTGTCATTTTTTTAGAATTTTGAATTCTTTTTCCTTTTTTCTGATTAGTTGATTTTTTTTTTTAATAATAATATTTTTTAAACATGGAGGACTGAAATGTAAAAACTTATCTAATTTTTTAAATTGGTTGCCTAAATTTAAAATTTAAAATTGGTTGCACACAAATTTAAATTTAACAATATGTGGATGTCGGAATTTTAAACATGATTGCTTGCCAAAAAATACCTGAGAATCATTCCACTGCAATATATATAAATTCCGACATCCATATATTGTTAAATTATAAATTTGTGTGCAGACAATTTTAAATTTTAGATTTAGGCAACCAATTTTAAATTTTAAATTTAGGTATTATACACACAACATTCTTTATAAAATCAATTTTGTAGAATATATCATATCAGATTCCACACTATGTCATTAAAAATCAAATATTGCAGTGGAATGATTCTCAGGTATTTTTTTGGCAAGCAATTTAATGACATAAATTTGAACCAATTTAAAATTTTGAACTAAAACCCTAGCGTGACTTGTGGCAAATCTAATTTATTTAATTAAAAATAAATAATAAATGCAGCTTTCCTTCGTTGGGCCAATTTTAAATTTAGACAACCAATTTTAAATTTTAAATTTAGGTATTATACACACAACATTCTTTATAAAATCAATTTTGTAGAATATATCATATCAGATTCCTTATTATGTCATTAAAAATCAAATATTGCAGTGGAATGATTCTCAGGTATTTTTTGGCAAGCAATTTAATGACATAAATTTGAACCCATTTAAAATTCATATGCACATTTAGTAAATGCCGAACAGAAAAGTGATGAAGAATCTTTCCTAATTCCTATGTACATTTATGAAAAGTTTTCCTAATCAATATTTCTTTACACTCAAGTAAAATTGATTATATCAAATTTAAATTACTCAAAATATAATTTCACTCCGCACAGAGTGCGGGTAAATACCTAGTAAGTTATTAAAATGGTGGTTTTTTGTAAAACTGAGATTATAATAGTGGTTTTCGGTAATTAATTTCAATATAAAATAATATTTTATTGCCACGTGTACACGCACTTAACGGAAATTTTAACGGAATAGTGTCATTGGTGGTTTTCTGTTAACGGCGATGTTATAATATACTCGTTTCGCAAAAAAAAATTATAATGGTGGTTTACTGCAAAACACCATATTATAATGGTGGTTTACTGCAATTACCCCTAAAATAATTATTCCCGTGTAAAAATCATGTGAATTTATTTAGTTTTTCCTGCTAGAGACACAACACACATAATATGCAAATAATTCTATAAAATCCTTATCTTCTATTAACAGCTAAGTTCTCAAGAAGATAGATAATGACATGAATAAATTACAAACTAGCTACACCGCTAGGCTTGACTAGAATGAAATCAAACAAGCATCATACAAGACATGTTAATATAGTCCACCGTTAGGCTACGCTAAACAAACATTCAAGCAAGTAATTTGCATCAAAGAATTGTAATAAAATTCACACAAAATAATCATGCAATAATAATCATCAAAATATGTTAACAAACAACTCCCCAAATTAGGTGAGTTTAATTACACATAAGATTCATCACAACAAAATACAAGAAAATAAAAGAGAGTTTGTAAGTAAGAAAATTGTCACAAATTTGATGACGAATTTACCCTCCGCGACAGTGTAGAAATTCAGATTTTTGTTTCTTGCGGTTCAATGTTTGATTTCAAATGACTTCAAATTTCACCCTCTTAAGAATTAAAATGTCAAAGTAGTCTTGATGCATCTATAACATGAATCACACACAAAAGTGAAATAATACATGAAATAATATTCTTGATGCATCTATAATATGAATCACACACAAAAGTGAAATAATACATGAAATAATATATTTAAATCATGGAATTTTACGTTTTGATGGATCGTATAAATACGCTCCATCACTATGAGAATATATGAATTGCATGTTTAGTGGGTCTATGATAAATATTAGTTGCAAGAGATTGTGTTAAGTTGTGCTAACATCATAGATAGAAGACCTTCACGCTTGTTAACTGCATTGACATGCAACCCTATGCACTGAGATCGATAACAAAACCCCTTTCACAACATGCTTGACTAGCTACTATTCGAGACAATTCTTGTTTACAATTCCCTGGGGATTTGACCCCTTGTTTGCTGCTTTACTGAATCACAAGAAAAATATTTAGATCAGACGTGTACTACGACGCGCGTTCACTATTTTTTTTGAAAATTTTGGTGGTCTGAGGCAACTGCCTCTTTGCCTCATAGGTTGAGCCGGCACTGCTTTCACATTCAAGTAAAACTACAAAATCCATCTTCGTGTAAGGACAATATGAATGTTCATCTCTAACATTTGTCCAGACATTGATGTGGTGATGGTAGTAAAAATTACTAATCCAAATCTCACATGCAAAAAAAATTATAGTCGAACGACCTCAAATCAAATGAAAGAGAAAGCATGTATTAGTTGATCGCTAATAAGCAAAGCTTCTCGAATATCTACAAAAAAAATGAAATTTCAATCTTCTAACCAAAATATTTGCTTGCACAAATCAATGTTGATTCGCCCTACCCCCAACTGATTCGGTCATTTATGTTTGATCTAATCTTCCAAGGTTTATTCGTGCCAGCCTGCACAAATCTCATTTGATTTCTGGACTCTGTTAGGCATGTTTTGAACTTGGTTTGTTTCTGGCTCGCTTTTACCTTTGACCAACCAAAATTTCCTAAAACTTATTTGATCCACTTCATATCATTAGATACACATGTTTTAATAAGAAACTAATAAATAGTAGCAAACCACTGTATAAAATAACAAATAAAATACTTGAGATAAAATACTGCAAATTATCCGTTCATAATGCCCTCAAAACCATTCACCTGTAATTAAAATTAAAATGAATTAATAAAAAATAGGAACGGTTGGAGGTTGACGATTATCATTATTTACCGTTAGATTGATAGAAATCATTGATTGAGATAAGAAATTTCCGTATCACATAAATATTTGTGTCTTCCTTAATATTTTCCTAAAGAGAGCAACACAACATATTATTTGAGGGTTTCAGTGTGATATAACAGACTTCAAAAAGTGATGTGGGCACGGATGACACACTAAGCCCAGTATCCAACTAAAACAAATTGTTTTTGTTGAAAGCCACCGTTTTACCAGTATCATTTTAAAGTTTTGTTCTCAAAATGAGTTTAATAACTAAAGTTTAGTAAAAATTCTAAGAGGGCATGCATATTTTAGTAAGTGAAAGGATATGATCTTAATTGTTGATTTTTATAAATTTAACGGTTAATTTGGATAACCGTCTATTCCCAACCGTTCGTGTTTTTTGCAAATCCAACAGGTCAATTAATTAAAAACCAAATTTACTCTCAATCGTCGAATTAGTCATATCCACGGATGAAATTATGTCCCTCTGCTCAACAAAATACAAATATTTATAGGGAGAGTAAAGTTCAAGGACGACATGTAAATAAATGTAGGCCTCGATCGTTGATTACTAACAATACCAACTGATGAGATTTTTTCTCTCGATAAAACTGCCAAATACGACCTCTAGGATTTTTTGCAAATCTAACCGCCAATTTATTAAAAACAACTTTTGACGGATTATCAAAATCAACGATTAAGATTAGGGTTTTTTAGCGAAAACCACCCGCCCAATAGGACAATTTGAGACAAACCACCCCTCCAACTTTTTTTTTAAAATAACCACCCCTTAATTGTAACGGTACTCAATCATGCCACCCCTTGCACTGTTCTGGCGTTGACTATCATTAAACCCGCCGTTGACTCATCTGAATTTTAATTAAATTTCAAAATAAATCTTAATTAAATTAATTAATTACTAATCTAATCACATCATTCCCAACGATATACAATTAATATAATTCGGAATATAATGTTAATAAGATTTTAAAATTGATAATTATAAAACTGATTTGGCTACATTCCCAACGATATACAATTAATAATTATTTTAAAATATTTAGTTGAACATAAACTTGTAATTATAAAAATTAAAATATAATATTGCACGGTTCTATTTTTTAGAAATTGTCTTTTAGATGGATGATGTGATTAAGTCATTTCGTCTCACAAAAACTTAACATCTCTCTTGAACTTAACCTTATATTTAGATAGGGGAAGTATCATGTGGAACCCTCCTCTTTCCATGGATCCATGGATCCTCCTTCATCACCGTTGATTGCATTTTTTGTGTGCACCAGATTGTGTCATGTGTTTGCATTTTTGAAATGCACATGTGAGTTGCACATGACAAATGCACACGTGAGTTGCACATGCTCATTAATGCGTTGGCACAATCTGGTGCGTCCAAAAGGTAAACAGTAAATGCAATCAACGAATGCAAAGAGGGATCCATGGATCCATGAAAAGGTGGGGGTTCCACATGATACTTTCCCTATTTAGATATATAGAGAGAGTACGGTTCTAGGAGGACCGATAAATAAATGTGAGACGGTGAGACATGATCTCAACCGTTGATTACTAATAATTCAATGGATGAGATTTGATTCAAAAAAGTAACCGTCAATCTCAACTGCTAGGGTTTTTTGCCAATCCAACCGCCCATTATATGAAAATCAACTTTAACCTCAACCACATATTAATCTAATCTAACGGTTGATATTAAGTCTTTCCGTCTCACCTAAACTCTTTGTTTCTCTTGAACTTTACCCAGAGTTGAGTTCTAGAAGGACATTAAATTTTGTGAGAGATAAAGACTTAATCTCAACCGTTAGTTTTGATTAATCTAGCGGTTGAGATTAAATTGGTTTTTAATTAAATTTATAATGAATTAGCAAAAACACAGGGCGGTTGGTGAGTGATGGTTATCCATACTAACCGTTGGATTGATGAAAATCAACGATTGAGATGATGTCCATCCGTCTCACATAAATGTATTGGTCCTCCTAGAACCCTATCCTATATATTAAATATCATCATTATGTTAAAATGCAATAAAGTAAACTTTATATATATTGAATGGATTTAAGTTAGTTTTGACGGAAGGACATCATCTCAGCCGTTGATTTATATTCAACCAACGGTTGATATTGATTATCGCTATTCTCAATAGCTCATATATTTTACTAATTCAACCACTTATTTTAATTTAAAATCAATTTATTCTCAACCGTCAAACAAATAAAACCAACAGTTGAGAAGAAGTCATCATATCTTACGAAACTTAAATATCTCTCAAGATGCTAAGTCGATGTTAAATTACTCTGAAATGTTATAATTAATAATAAACACGCTTTTTGCGATATTTATATTTGATTCTTTAATAATAATTTTTCCTATTTTTTATTTTTTAAATTTGGTTTCAAATATTCAATGGAAACTTGTTTGCCTCAAAATACTTGTAGGAATTTAATGAGATGAAACAATATCTTGTTTTAAAGGACTTTTCAATATCACTGAATGGCTTCTGACCATCCTTCCTCAATTACTATTTACTTCACTTTAGTTTTGCCAGACATACATATACAATAATGAGTTGCTACCTCCCCCAAATGTGACAAAAATCTCCCATCACCCGAAAATAAATGACTTGGCTCACATTTCACATCACTACTGAAACATGCTCACTTTCATTTTTAGTATTAATTGATGCATCTTTGGTCTTCAGATCCTAAACAGCATCTGTTAAATAGAATCTTAGAAATGTGTCATTTTATTTTGGATTTAATGATCATAAATTTTTATACAGTTAAATGGCATCCTTTTGATAAAGTTTTAGAGTGGGGTTCATTTTAGACTCCCTATAGTTTGAGACCATGAAACCCCATCTGAATGTTGAGTCAATTGATTCAACCGTTCAAAATTTACATTTTTTAATTTTTAATTTTTTAGCAAAATAGTCAAAATGCATAAAATGAAGTTAAAATATGGAAACAATTAGTCAAAAGTGCAAACAAAGAAAAAAAATTGCAATTGTACACTTGGGGGTCATAAGGGAACTGCACACACAGCTAATACAGTATTGTTTTCGCAAAATTAATCTTTAATTTGGGAAGCTCAAATTATGTAAAAATAGTTTTTAATATGACGTAATTTCTAATTAAATTAATTGAATAAACGATGGACATAAAGAGTGTTTTGTGGCAGCCACAATCCTAATGGAAGCTTCCGATTTGAATGTTTTATGTAGTGCGTTGTGTTTGTCTCGTGGTAGGTTAGATACATATTTGATTCTAAAAGGTGAAGTGAATGAAATCAAGAGGAATCAACAATCAATCAGTTGTAATTACGTAAAGTGATTATTTAGATACTTTGCAATATTGTAGGATGAAGCCTCCCTCAGATGTATCAACTTCTTCCAGCTCTCTATGACAAAAATGTGACCAACATAGTCATCATCAGATGCTTGAATAGTACTACACAGAATCAGTTGTTGCATATCATTTTCTGAAACTTTGTAGTGAATGACCTGTGAATTTAAAATGTTCAGAAATTGCTAAGAAACAACTAGACAATAGGATTCATGACAAAACCCCTATATCAAAAAAAGCTTTGGTCCCTCCCCTTATTGCAAAGTTGAACAAACCTAAATAGAAGATCTTCAAATTTAGCGTTAATATCCATCAGGGGTTAGCTCAGTTAGCCAGAGTTGGAGCCATAAGTGACACTACTGGAGCCAATCTGGACTTGATTCCTGGTGGGGGGCGCAGTAAAGGTTCTATGAGATAGAGTAGAAGGAATAATAATTGACTTGAAAATATGGATTGCCTATTCCTTCACTGATTTTTATATAAAAAATCCGGAGTTAATCCTTAATCGAACGTTACATATTCATGCATCAAAACCTTTAAATTGAAAATAAAAAAGAGGGGTTACGGGAGAGATCAAATATTACCTGGGGAAGGATTTAATGGAGGGAGCGGTTGATGAGATGGAGAGAAGAGGACTTAGGGTTGAGCTTCTCCTGGTTTTTACATGAACCCTAAAATCTCAAATTAGTTCAATTCGAAATTGAGGTCGTCCCAATCAATTATAGGGTTCATCACATGAACCTCACAACCTGAAATCCCATGGATGTAGGCGTCGTTGTGCTGATGTTGCGTACCTGTTGACGCGCGGCGTTGTGCTGATGCTGGGAGACCACAGATGGAGGCGTCGACAACCGGCGGCAAAGAGACCCTTCCACTTGAAATTTCGATACGTGTAAATTTGACTTGATAGTTAAACGTGATATAAATGTGGCTCTGGCTTATCCGTGTAATCTGTTTGCTAAACAGGTAATAAACAGATATGTGCAATTGAATCCGTTAGTTTAAATGGATAGTAAATGGCTTGATTTAAATGGATGTTATATGGACAGATAAATGGATGCGTATAAAAATGGCAGGTCTAGGCTCTATTACCATTATGGTATCTCTAAGATTCTCTTTTTATACATGTTCTTATATTCTTTTCCTTTTTAAACTTTATATATATGTACAATTTACTGGTATTTACTAGAATTATTGTACCTCTAAGTTTCATCATATATTTAACTCTAGGTTAATTTCAGAGTACCGCTCTTCTAAAGGGATCAATTTTCACAAGTTTACTATAATCTGTGTAACTAACATTTTCGTATTGGTCGCGTTTGGATGAATCACACATGCTTAGCCTTAAACAAACTAAGCTGAATAATTAATGAGAAATGTGAATTGCAGTTGCACATGACAAATACAATGGTGTGCTGCAATCTCAGCCTTTGGAGAAAAACGGATGCAAAGTAGGTTCCATGAATTCTCCAAAATAGATGAATCTACATGAAATATCTCCATATATATACATCCCTCTAACTATTACGACTTCAACTAAGAATTACAAGAAATAAAATAAAGGGATGGACATTGTATATGGAATAAATACTTTTTCCTGGATTCTTCATACCCATACGTATTCATCCGACAGAATTGACCATCTTCCATCACCTTTCCTCGATATGTTTTTTCTCTTTAATTTGTTGGCATTTTTGACGAATAATCTCACCCACCCATTAACTTTTCCGATGTTTTGAACGTTTTATAAGTCGCGTGGTTCACTTCAGCAACCCAAATATGATTATACTCTGATTGATCCGTGAGATAAAAGAGTGTCGATTTATATGCATGCTGTTCTATTTTAAAAATTCAACTTAAATTGAATTCATGCGGATTCATTTTTTATGGACTCGTAAACCTCACTTTGCATTTATTGATTGCACCCATTAACTTTGCATTTATATGTACTTGCATGCAGGGCCGGCTCAAGCCTTTGGGAGGCCTGAGGCGAGATTGAAATAGTGGCCTTGATTTATGTAAAATTATTAAACTTTGTGGCCTTTTAAATATAAATTTCTGATTTTTTTCTAAAAATGTGGCCTTTTGTAGTGTAATTTTTTTCCTTATGAGAATGGGGCCTGAGGCGGTTGCCTCAATTTTTACCCTATAGAGCCGCCCCTGCTTGCATGTGAGTTGCACATATTTTACGCGTGACACATGTGTAATGATGTGGTGCAATTCAGTAATTGATGAATCCACAAGAAAACCCCTCTAAATACATATGCAAAAGTACTATGTATTAAATAATAAATATGACACAATAGTCATTCTTGAAAAATAATTAAAGAGCATATAGTAGTGTATTTTATAATAAATATAATGTTGTACTTATAACGATACAGTGCAATCAAACAAATAAATAAATTAAGAGTAGAAATAACAATAAGATGATGTGAGTAGGGATCATTTGAAGCTTCCTGCTTTATTGATACTCCTTTGAGACCCACTTATATGTGACCAATTTTTTAAAAATATGTGAACAGAAATAAGTCACGTTTACCACTATTCACAAAATAACTTCTTGCACATTCATTTGTGCATTTTAGTTATAATCGAAGTACAAATAGTTATCCAAATGTACAAAATGTCACGGATGACTCCCAAAGGAGACCCATAAGATGATACTACAATACTACTCCCTCCGTCCCATTTTGTTTGTCCAAAAACACGGTAATTAAGGTATAAAGAAGATATACGATATGTGGTTGAGAATAAATGGTTAATAAGTATACGAGTAAAAAAGTAGAATGTGTGGTGGATAATAAAGAAAAGTGGACAAACTTAAGGAGACACCCAAAATAGAAATTGGACAAACATTACAGGATAGAGAGAGTCATATACCACTGCACTAGATGGGGTCAGCTAAAAGTTAGGTCTGATTATGGTAAAATGGTCCCAATGCGCTAGTTACGTGCAGAGACCGTCGGGGAGTTTATTCGAACATAGCATGTTGCCTAAAACTTCGGACCATGACGAACTGGGGGATAAGGAATGAAGATTACACGTGGCAGCTGACTCGACGACACCTCTTTCTCCATCTGCTCGATCTTCTGACTCGTCGTCCCTCGTATATACTTCCTCCGTCCCAATTTGAGTGACCCATTTGAGAACTTTCACGGTTTTTAAGAAAATTGAAAAATGTGAGATAAAAAGTAAGAAAGAGAATGAGTGGGATAAAAAGTATGAAAGAGAGTGTAAATGTATAGGTAAAAAAGTTTCTATTTTAGGAAATGAGAAGATCATTTTGGGACATCCAAAAAGGAAATGAGACACTCATAATGAGACGGAGAGAGTATTAAGATTCATCTGTGTATAAGGAACTGGGTTTAGTCTTCAAGGCTATGATAACGTGAAGTCTTTGAAATGTTAAATTGTTGGATTTAATTATGATGTACGGAGTTTTCCTTTGATTTATGAGGAATAGTTGAGTTGGGCTTCTTATCGAGCTTTACGTAATTATTATTATTATATACCACATCAATTATTAATTAGAAGTAGCATTTTCTTAAAATGTATATAGTTAAATTATTTCTTGTAAATAAATATTTAAAAATTCAATAAACCTTTGATTTTTTACTATTTAACGGTGGATTTCAGTTTATCTTCGTATGAACTTTTATCAACTTGATGGACTGTAGAAAATTTATCTACGGGATTTTGCGCTGGTGATCCCTTAGTGATTTTCGCTAAGCCAAATTAATTTATAATTTTTATGAAAATAATTTTATACATACTTCTACTCTTAAGTATATAAAGCATTAACATTAGGGATGCACAAAATGCACTCAGATCGGACCGGTTTTTTTCGGGTCGGTTCAAGTTCGGACTGGTATCGGGTTGGTCCTCGGGTCATATGTTTTGAAAATTTCGGGTTTCGGGTCGGTCCTCGGGTCATATGTTTTGAAAATTTCGGGTTTCGGGTAGGTCCCGGTCCAGATCGGATTAACTCGGTCCGGTCCGGTCTGGACCAGATTATTTATAAAGTTAAATAAAAAATATATTTTAAATAAAATAAAATATATCCTATGTCTAGAATCGAAACTATGACCTAATTATTATTAATCTAATTTCATACCACTAGATTAATGAGGCTGCTTTGTCTATTTCTTATGTAGATAATATATAATATTAATATTATATTTAAAATTTAAATATAAAGAAAAAAACAAAAATCGGGTTTTTCGGTCCGACCTGGGACCGGACCGGATTTTACCCGGACCGAATAGTTTCATAAAATGCCGGATCTTCGGGTCGACCCAGATCGGATGTACATCCCTAATTACAATTAGTTAATTATCTTTAATTGTACGAAGAAGATGTTCATTATTTGTTGAATTAATTTGGACTTGACAACATCCTGAATTATATAAAACATTTGAGGTTTCATGTTAGATATCATAGGGGAGACATCAATCGTGTATTGTGATAAGGCTGCCAAATCACTTTGTTAAAATCAATGGTTACACGTCTAATTTCCGCATTTTTATCGCCATTATATTTAATTTCCACCGACACGCACGTTTTATTGCACGTCAAAATGCAGGTCATACGCTGGAGAACGCTTTTTAGCTAATAAAAAATAGGTTGAGATCCGAAACTAAGCATTTTATTTTTATTTTGAGTTTATAGTCTGTAACAAGCTTGATGGAGATTGGTTTCTTGAGGAGCGGTCAAGTACATTCTTTTCATAAATTGCATTCGTAAAGTCATACTTCAACCGTATATCTCATTCACTAATTCATCAATTGGGTGATACGTGCCTACTTTTTGAGTTAGTGGATATTATTAAATGCAGGTGGATTATTTGTTGTCACGTGTCACCAAATTGATAAAGTAGTGGATAAGATTGAAGGTCGAGGTCTTACAAATGTAAATTAAGAATGTAAATGTACTTGAGCGCTCCTCTTGTTTTCTTAACCAACAATCAAAATACATCGATTTAAAACTACATAGTTTGATATTTTTTATTATTAAATTATTTCATCTTGCATAATCTTATTTTAAAATGATGTAAATTTTGTTAGGTTGTCAACTCCTTGTTCGAGGACTCAATTTCAATTTCATTTTACTATTAGGGAGGATGTTGAGTTAAATGAATGAGGTTGAAGATGAAACAACTGAGAGTTAGGGTTCATCCGCTATGAGAGTTCAGTGGAGTGAACTTCAGTTCATCCGCTATGAGAGTTAGGGTTCATGAAAGTGGATGGTAGAAAACAAGTAAGCAAAGAATCAAAACTGATGTTAAAGATAGTCTATCATAGAGGTGCTGCAAAAGAGGGAATCAAACATGACGCACATCCACGCCAAGGCGGTATGCAAGATTTATTAACATATTATTGTTATTATCTAAAGAGTAAACGACTTTACCTTTCCCAAACTTCCGTCCATTGCCGCAATTCTGTCTGATGATCCTTTTATGCCGCAATCATCGTGATTTACAAAAGCACAAAAACTCAATCCGGTGGATGTAGCACGGAAAGTTCATTAGAGTTAGCATCAAAGACACTGAATAAATTATTTCAACCGTTAATTAAAGTAAATTAAATGTTCAAATTAAAATTAATTTTATATAATTTTAAAACTAATACACAAATTCTCGTGTAAAATTAGATAAATTGTAATCTAATAATTAAACTTGTTTATAAACTAGATGTCAAATAGTTAAAATTCTCGTGGAAAGTTGTTACAATCCCACATTAAACTAAAAATCAAACAGTGAGTCATTGTGGATAATGCATTTTATCTTTGAGTAAAAAAAATCAATAATATTATCCTATTTAATGCATCCCATGTCGGAGTACGTTTCCACTTTAAATGTCTCAAAATATACTTCACTTTTTTTATAAATGAAATTAACATTTTTCTTCTCATTTTTTCACATTGATATTTCTCTTATCATTTATTATTTGACCTTTTTAACCTCTTTCAATATTATTATCAATTAAATCATTCTTTTTATCCATTTTCATCTCACAACAATTCTCTTTCTTTATTTATTATATTCTCATATTCATATTTTACACTTTCTTAATCTTTGAGTCCAATTCCCTCAACTTAAACATTAATGTTCATCAATCAAACGAACAAGATTTAAATTACAAGTGACCGTTAAATACAAACACCTTTTTAATTTTTTTACAAATTCAAACACTCATTTTAATTTATTTCCGGCTGTCATATTAATCAAATCAACACCCGAAACTACTTTCCTTTTAATTACAAAAATTTATGATCTCCCTTAATATTATCCCATACTTACTGGAAAAACAGAGTTGTGGCACGAGATTCAATTCCATATGCCATATGAAATAAAACAGGTATTCCTGCTGTTCATCAGTAATATAATAACAGTAATGTAATAACTCTCCTTCAGCACAAATATTAGGGGTGGGCGCGGTGCGGGTTGAGGGTAAAACCGCAGCCGCACCGCACTATGCGGTTTGCCTATTTTTGAAACCACACTCGCACCATATTATGCGGTTTCTCAAAAATGCGGTTCCCCGCATATGCGGTGCGGTATGGTGCGATGCGGTTTGAAAACCGCTTTCTAATAATTTTTATAAAATACACTTAAAACACAATTAAAATTATAGAATAAGTAATTTTAAACATTCACATACTATATTTTCCATGAAATATGAAAGAAATATTGATAATAATGTATGTAATTCTAGTTTATCTAATTAATTCATCATATTAATCAATACAAACTTCATCATTTATAATAAATGTAGTTAATTATATGTATTTATATGTTTTTCTAGTAATGCGTTGCGATGCGATTTATTACGGTTTACTCGAAAAGTTAAACCGCAACACATTATGCGGTTCACTTGAAAATCAAAACTACAACCGCACCATTAAAATGCGGTGCGGTTTCCGAATTCACATTTGCGATGTGGTGCGGGCGATTTCCGCAAGTAGTGCGGTTTTTGCCCAACCCTAACAAATTTATCCAAAACGGGTAAAAACCACCTCATTCATTTCCAGTATAAGGATAAAGATGTAACCCAACACGGTTAACCATCCGAGTTAATTAACCCATCCATCTGTTTAAAAACCCATCTTCGCGTTCCACATTTCTCACATCTCAAACTCAAACACGTACGTACGTCATCGCTCATCTCCCTTTCTCGATTCGCGTGCCATTTTTTCGTTCCATTTTTCGTGACATTTTTGTGAACGAAACTCTGTTGTTGTTGTTGTTTGCAGAGAAATGACGGGGAACGGAGAGTTTAGTTTCACAAACGGAACGGGAGAGAAGAAGAACGGTGGAAGGAACGGATTGGCGAAGATCACCACCACGCCGGAAAAGAGTGTTGATCAGGTTGTTTGTCATGACGATAGCGCGCCGACTGTCAAAGCGCAGACGATCGATGAGCTTCATTCGTTGCAGAAGAAGCGGTCCGCTCCAACCACGCCGATACACGCCTCTGCGCAGGCTAATTTCGCCGCTACTGTTTCAGAAGAAATTCGTCAGAAGCAACAACTCCAGTCCATCAGGTATATTAAACCTATTAATAATGAAAATGATCGGAGAATTCGAGAAGATTGAATTTGAAAGTATATATTCATTCTTATAACTCAATGTTAACAATTACAATCGATCCTGGTGGATAAATGTTGAATATGAAAATGATCGGACGGTGGAAGTTTTACCTGGTGAATAAATGGTGAAATGCACGAAACGAGTTGACGTCACGGAAATCCCATTGATTAAGACTTTTAGTTTGAAGAAGAACCATCTCGCTGAAGTTGTGACAATTTTAAACCACAATGTGGAAAAGTGTTGAAAATGATGGAAGATGAGAAGTACTGATGTATTTTAGCTATTCTATTTTGTTAACGTTTAATTTATGATGTTTGGTTGTGTAGTGCTTCCTTAGCGTCATTGACAAGGGAAACAGGTCCTAAGGTGGTGAAAGGAGACCCGGCTACAACCAGGAAGGGTGAGACGCCGAAGGTGGATCATGCTGAGCAACATATGTTTTCTCCCAATGTCAGTGACAGTGCGCTCAAGTTTACTCACATCCTATACAATCTTTCCCCAGCTGGTAAATATTATTCGAGAATGTTAAATATTTTGATGGGAAGTATATTTAGTTATTGTGTTGTTTTGTGATGCAGAGCTGTATGAGCAGGCAATCAAGCATGAGCAAGGCTCGTTTGTTACCTCTAGCGGTGCACTGGCCACTCTTTCCGGTGCTAAGACCGGGCGATCTCCAAAAGACAAGCGTGTTGTCAAGGATGACACTACTAAGAATGAGCTTTGGTGGGGGAAGTAAGTGACCACCACCATTTGGATACATGAAAATTACTCTGCTTAGTTCAGTACTGACGTAAAATAAATAATTATGGATACAGAGGATCACCAAACATTGAAATGGATGAACATACTTTTCTAGTTAACAGAGAACGTGCTGTGGATTATTTGAATTCTCTGGACAAGGTAATGAATGATCTCTTGATTCTTGGCTTAATGGAATATATTATTTTCATATAGTGATGTGATAATATTTGGTATCAAATCTGGACTCTAGCTGGGCATATCTTTCATATTTATCATGATGAGATGCGGGTATTAAATTTGATAGTTTCTAGGCGGTGGGGTCTCGATATTTCTTGTCATGTTTTCACAAGTGAAACTAGAATTTGAAATGAGGTATAAACTTGTTTGTTAGTGAATCCAAAAGTGTCCATTACCTCTTTATGGATAGCTAGCCGATTGAAAGCACCCTTTTCAATGGTTTCCACCCACCCTTATCCTTTTTAATGTGTACACATATATATTAAGTTATCCTGTCTTTGTCCCATTAACCCATCCCTTGTTATCTGTATTGTTAGACTACTTGCATTTATGGCAATCCATAATCCATGTAACTTTCCTTTTCTACATATGGTTGCCTTGTTCTGAAGTGATGGCTTTATTCGTCCTGAGGATGAAAAAAGCTTTTAATGGACAATTGAGTCATTCCCTGGTTTTATCCTTACTTATTGTGTGCCTTTCAGGTTTTTGTGAATGATCAATTTCTGAACTGGGATCCCGAGAACAGGATCAAGGTTCGAATTGTATCAGCCAGAGCTTATCACTCGTTGTTCATGAATAATATGTGAGTACCAACAATAGGATAATCACTCGCAAAAAGAATCAACTTCTGAGTTCACATTGATATATGTCAATGGTAGTTAAATATTTGCGGTTTTATATGGTATGCAGGTGCATTCGTCCAACCCTGAAGAGCTGGAGAATTTCGGGACCCCAGACTTCACAATATACAACGCTGGGCAGTTTCCATGTAACAGATACACCCATTACATGACTTCTTCCACTAGCATTGATCTGAATCTTTCTAGGAGAGAAATGGTCATTTTGGGTACTCAATACGCTGGTGAAATGAAGAAGGGGCTATTTAGTGTCATGCATTACCTTATGCCCAAACGTGGTATCCTATCCCTCCACTCAGGCTGTAACATGGGCAAGGATGGAGATGTGGCTCTCTTCTTTGGTTTGTCGGGTAAGCAAATTGTCTGTTCTGGCATCTTCAAAAGTGCTAGTCCATAAAAATCTGATTATAGATTTTAGAACTAGTGACTAATAAGAAGTAATTCTTATGCTTTTCAGGAACTGGCAAGACCACTCTTTCGACAGATCATAATAGATATTTAATAGGAGATGATGAGCACTGCTGGGGTGACAATGGTGTTTCAAACATCGAGGGCGGTTGCTACGCCAAATGTATAGATCTCGCAAGGGAGAAGGAGCCTGATATCTGGAATGCCATCAAGTTCGGCACTGGTATACATCCGCAAATCCGACATTTTATTCTTGTAAATAAATTATTTACTGTATAATTTTCTGATTCGAACTTTTGAATGCTACGCAGTTCTGGAAAATGTGGTTTTCGATGAGCATAGTAGAGAAGTGGACTATACTGATAAGTCAGTGACAGGTATGCTGAGGCTTGATGATTTGTTTTGGCATGTTCATCCTTATATGTTTCACCGTCTAATATGTCAATATTGCGTTTAATGCAGAGAATACCCGTGCCGCTTATCCCATTGAGCACATTCCCAATGCGAAGATACCATGTGTTGGTCCGCACCCTAAAAATGTCATCCTTCTTGCCTGTGATGCTTTTGGTGTACTACCTCCAGTGAGCAAGCTAAATTTAGCACAAACTATGTACCATTTCATCAGTGGCTACACAGCTCTGGTATGATATATTTTATTCTTTTTAATCATTCATATACAGTAGTAAAGTATTCAATATAACATATCGCATTGTCTGTATATACAGGTGGCTGGTACAGAAGATGGAATTAAGGAGCCACAGGCAACTTTCTCATCGTGCTTTGGTGCTGCTTTCATAATGATGCATCCAACCAAGTACGCAGCCATGCTAGCTGAGAAGATGCAGCAGCACGGTGCAACAGGGTGGCTTGTCAACACAGGGTGGTCTGGTGGAAGGTACGCAAGGAGTGATCTCAGCATCGTCAACTGTCATTCATGTTTCGTACAACGAAATAATTCATTGCACTTATTTTCCCGTTGCAGATATGGATCAGGAAACAGGATTAAACTATCTTACACTAGAAAAATCATTGACGCTATCCATTCTGGTAGTCTTCTGAATGCGGAATACAAGAAAACCAATGTGTTTGGGCTTGAGATTCCAACTGAGGTTGAAGGAGTACCCTCTGAAATTTTGGATCCAATCAACACGGTTAGAGTCTATTTTTTAATAAGTTGATTTATCTATTCAAGAGAAAGAATTATCAACTTACTGATGGTGCAAATTTGACGTTTGTTGCTGCAGTGGTCTGACAAAGAGGCTTACAATGACACCTTGCTAAAGCTGGCTGGACTGTTCAAGAACAATTTCTCTATATTTGCCAACCACGATGTTGGCCAAGACAGGAAACTGACCGATGAGATTCTGGCTGCAGGACCTAATTTCTGATCAACCGGACAGGAAGCATGAAGATGGTCTAAATCAAGATTAATGAAAAATAAAAATAAGTGAAACTATTATTAATGTTCCAGCAGTGTCATTTGTTGGGCTAAGAGTAAGACTATTTATGTTTTTTCTTTTCTAAATGAGCTGTGCAAAATGGGTATGTCAAGTGATGCTTCATCGAATGAAAATCTTATTGCATATGAGGTTATAGAGTGCGGTTTCCTTGCACTCCTAAACATTTTGCTTATTTGAGTTAACTGGGTTGAGATGAGAAGATAAATATGTGTACGACGGTTAAATATGATTATGCCGGGTTATATTAGTTTAAATTTTAATTAAATTTGGAGATATATATGCATAAAACACGTGAGGGTCTGGCGATTGCTAATATTTAATTGATGAAATTCAGTGGTATTGAAGACGTCTTATCGTCTCACATAATTTGCATTGTCTCACTTGAACTTCATCCTGAATTAATTATTTGCATCTTTAAATAGAACAACTCCAACCCAACAATGTAAAACAAATTATACTTTTATAGTGAAAAGATCAAGAAGGAAGTGTATATGTTCGTGAAGCATTGAGACATAATCTCAACCGTTGATTACAAATAATTCAACGTATATGATTTAAACTCAACCTCAAGTTCAACCATCCCGTGTTTTTTTGCAAATTCAACCGTTCTATTTAATTAAAATTAACCTAATCTCAACCGTTAGATTAATCAAATCAACGATTAAAATTTAGTCCTTCAGTTCACAAAAACATAATATCCTTCTTGATCTCAACCCTACTTTTATATTAGTTATGTATAATTTAGATGATGAGAATTTTTTTACTCTAATGAAGATATGTATATAGAGGCTGTGGGAAATGTTCAAATGAGAACCTATTTTAAAATGAAAACGTAGAACTAATGTGAGCCTTAAGATGTAGGAATTAAATGGTTTGGATTGATGACTTCATTAATCAAATATTAATTATTTTTAGTGATGAAAGGGCACACTTGTCATTTCAGATCAATATAGTTAAAAACCGGATAATTTTAAATTGCATAAAAAAATTAGTTTATATAATTTATTTTAAAATTTTAAATTAGTGGATATAAAAAGTGCATAAATACTTTAAAAGTGCATCAATTTTTCAATAAAAAGTGCATTACTAGAAATTTAAAAAATGCATCAAAATTTAAAAAATTGTAATAATTTTTTTATATGCAGACATTGTAATGCACTTTTTTAAAAATATTTTAATGCACTTTTTTTAAAATATTGTAATGCACTTTTTTAAATATTGTAATGCACTTTAAAAAATATTTTAATGCACTTTTACAAAAATATTGTAATGCACTTTTTTATAAAAATATATTAATACACTTTCAAAAAAATCATTAATTATTAATTATAAAATTGAATTGACAAGTGTGCCCCTCATATTGATTGATGATAGTAATTACCATATTAATAATGTATTAATCACATCCATTGAATTGTTTGATCGTATGGTTTATATTAGTTCTAAGTTTTTATTTTAAATGTGGTTTGTACCGGAACCAAACCCTAGAGGCTGTATCATATATATTTTGGTGGACTCGAAAACCCCATTTTACATCTGTTGATTGCATACCAAATTATCAATGCACCACACTGTGCCAACACATTAATGAGACATGTGAGTTGCACATGTTTTACACATGCTAATGCATTGACGTGGTGCAATCTCAGCCATTGATGAAATCTACGAATGCAAAGTGGGGCACGAGTCCACCAAAATAGATGAATCTACATGATACAACCTTTATGTATAAATACTTATGTATATTAATTATATTAATTTTAATTTCGTTAATTTCAGTACTGAGCTTTTCATCCTACAATCTCCTCCTTCATCCACACCCATCTTACCATCAAAACGAAAAAATGAAAGGATCGAAACCTCGTAGTTTTACCAAGTAATATGCTATGGCTCTAGGGATCAGGAATGAATGATATTGTGTTTTTGATAACGAATAATGTAACATAGTATTGTCAAGTAGTGTCCATTTAGTCTCTCCTTGCCTTAAATGGGTCAAAGAGCATAAATGACGTTCACTTTTACTGCCATTGCAATAGATTTGAGACCTCAAAATATCCTGATAGCCATTCAGGATAGGAATGCAGCAAAAAGCATAAGCATGGATCCTCTAGTCTACAAAAACTAACATTGTAACACAAGCTTAGTAAAAATTTGTCGAGTAAGGAAAATGGTATAAAAAATAGAGTCCATAATCTTTATAAGAGTTTTACCCTCCGTTTGGATGCGGGAAAAGTAGTGGAAAAAATGTAAAGGAAATTAATTTTTCCATTAAAATTTGAGAGGAAAATTTTGCATTTTTTGTTTCATGTTTCTTGATACAACCAACACACCCAGTTTTTTTAAAATTTTCCATCAAATTTTCTTTTCCATGCAACTAAACAATGCCTTAAAGAAGGATGAACTTAATATGAAAATAGTTTTTTTCGTTAGATTTGCATTTGTTTGTTCAACTTAATCATACCCTATTTTGTTAATTTAGAATAGTTTGTTACATTACTCTCAATTACATATTTTATCCAAAAATCAGGCCATTTGGCTGCTTGCGATCCATTGGGCTTAGCGAATCTCCAGTAAGCATTGTTTTTCACCTGTAGACAAAACAAAACGTGTTTGTCATTCCCATTTCTCTGGTTGTCGCAAATTAGGGTTTCTACAGAATCATCGTGCCCTGATTTAATGCGACGGACTTGATTAATCTTAAACGACAAGTTTTTGTAGAAATTTCGATTTCAGTGCCGCGGCCAATTGGTAAATGGGGAAAAAGAGGAAGTCATCTTCTAGGGTTTCAAAGGAGAAAGTGACTGAGGAAGAGGAGATTCTGAGTGAGGAGGAGAAGAAGAAGGATGGGGATGAGTTTAACAAATCCTCTACCAGCAGCAGTAGTTTGTACGATGTAAATCCCCCTGCTTTCTACTAAAAAAGTAACAATGCATTGTTCTGATGTTGTCTGTGTTGCCTGTAAGACATTGTTACACATGTAGTAATCTTGAACACATGTGTTAAGGTTAGGGCTAAGGGTGTCTGGATATGAGTCATAGACGTGTGCTTATCTTAGACACTGCATCTTTCTCTCCCTTGGTATGTCAAGTGTTTTGAACAGTTTGAGTAAAATAATGGGCTTTTGACAGTGTTTGATTTATGGAAATAGGTTTTCGATTAAGAATGGAAGACTCCTTTGGGGTGGTTTTGTAGAATTATTGATTGCTTCTATGATTTCCAAAGTAGTATGACTGCAAGAGATGAATGCCAATTCTGCTTTCCAGATTCTAGGGGTAGAAAAGACAGCCAGCCAGCAAGAAATAAAAAAGGCATACTATAAGTTGGCACTGAGACTTCATCCTGATAAGAATCCTGGAGATGAGGTTGGAATTTTCTTTTTTCAAGGCGACTTCTAGCTCTTTTTTCAAGGGCATATGATTAGTTGGCACTGAGAATTCATCATTATATTTTCTTTATGCAGGAAGCAAAGGAAAAATTCCAGCAGCTGCAGAAAGTGATATCAATTCTTGGCGATGAGGAGAAGCGAGCAGTTTATGATCAGACTGGCTGTGTTGATGATGCTGTAAGAATTTTGGACCTATTTAATATTGTCATTGACACAGTAATATCAGTCCGTAATCATCTTTTTAGAGATTATGTAAATATTATTACGATGTTAATCAACTAAAATTGGGCACAATAAAAATAATGATATCAAAACATTTTTGTGCAACATTTGTTTTTGGAAGTAATTAGTCAGAGTTATTTGCTGTTTTTATTTTGTAAAATAGGATCTTGCTGGTGATTCTGCTGACAACTTGAAAGACTTCTTGAGTACTATGTACAAAAAGGTAATTTGTTTTGTTCATCTTATAAATTTTTTAACTTTATTATGATTATGAAATGCTATAGCTGAATTGAAATCTTCTCATCGCTTAAAGGTCACAGAGGCAGACATTGAAGAATTTGAAGCAAACTACAGAGGATCTGAGACTGAGAAAAATGATTTGATCAAACTGTATGTTGAATTCAAGGGAAATATGAACAGGTATGCGTAAGTTCAGCAATTCATTAATTCGATGCCACAGTTGTCTTGCTGGTGGTAAACTGACACTTTGTGTTGGTATTTCGTAGGCTTTTCTGTTCAATGATCTGTTCTGATCCTATGCTGGACTCGCATCGATTTAAGAATATGATTGATGAGGCAATAGCTGCAGGTAATAGTGTTCAGCAAAAGTATGTAACAAGCTGGTTGATAGTAAACTTTCATTCTTGATTCGTTTCATGACTCGGTATAAATTATCTGCTAATGTACTAAAAAGTTATTTACAAATATATGTCGTAGAAAGCATGGATGATAAACTGTGTCTAGACTATGTAAAATGAATTTGGGAATTTTTCTTTTTTAATCTACCTTCTTTGTTCTTAGGGGATCTAAAAGAAACAAAGGTGTACAAGAAATGGGCAAAGAAGGTTTCTGAAACAAAACCCCCCACGGACCCTCTAAAGCCCAAAAGCAGGTGATCTTTGTTAAATAATTGCTCCTTATTGTAAAACAGTAATTTTATTAAGTTGCGAGCTGAACTGAACCTGGTGACAAAACACAGGCGGAAAAAAGAGTCAGAAGATTTGTTTGCAATAATATCCCAAAGACAAGCTGATCGTAAAGATAACTTCAAATCCATGTTCTCCTCTCTGGAAGCCAAATATGGAGGTGGGTCTTCTTCCGAACCAACAGAGGAAGAGTTCGAGGCCGCCAGAGAAAAACTCGAAAGAGGCAAAGCATCCAAGAAGGCACGAAGAAAGTAACTTAAAGCGACCAACCAGCGCCCCTAACGTCTATAATTTTATAACTCCATTAGAAAAACACCTTATTATGCATTTCTTCATGAATCATGCTGTCTATTTCCAGTTTCAATAGAGAGATGCGTCCTTGCTGTCTTTCATAAAGTTATAGTTTTGATGTTATACAATATTTAATCATTGAAAATGCAACACCAATAATTCTGAAACAAATCTCCAATTAAGACATACTAAAAAGAGAGTGGATTACATAAAAAAGGAGGTAATTGCTGGAGATAAGATAATTGAGAATACAGCTGGACGTTCATTGACAAAACAGAACAACTCTGTCTGCTGCAGTTACTTGAGCTCAATCAATGGCGTCATCATCTACATCAGCTCAGCTAAGGCTCATGTCCGATCTCAAATCTATCATCAACGAGCCTCCTGAGGTACAGATCTCTCATTATGTTACCTCTTTTTTTTGTTTCTGGTGTTTAAATCGAAGCTTGATTGTCATGATTTTAGGGTTGCAGCGCCAGCCCTGTTTCTGATGACAATCTCTTTGTCTGGAGCGCCACCATTTTTGGTCCGGATGAATCTCCTTGGGAAGGTTCTTATTTTGCTCTTACCTTTTTTCAAAAACAAATTATTTTGTAATGTTTTTCTTGGATGTGAATTCAGGTGGTGTATTCAGCTTGAGGTTGATATTCGGTGATAATTATCCCGGCAAGGCCCCTAGGGTTCGTTTCACTTCTGAAATGTTTCATCCTAATGGTTTGTTCTTTCGCTTCTGAGATGTTTCATATTTGTTCTACCAAATATATCAGAAAAGTTGTATTTGCAGCATACACACGAGCGATTCTACTCTGAATTTGATATTTGCAGCATTTTGATCCGAAACACTTCTATTTCGATGATGATGTACATTTTAATTAGATATTATTTATGGCAGTTTATCACGATGGTACGCTATGTATGGACATCATTCAAGATGCTTGGTCACCTTGCCACAATGTCTCCACAATTTTGACATCCATTCAGGTACACTGAAAAAATCGCATTGTTTTTGTTAGCAGCTGAACTCATTGTATGATTCTATATGCAATTTTCTTATTGCATCACATGGCTGTGGATTTATTAAATACAAGCTTTCTGCAGTCACTTCTCACAGACCCCAACCCGGCAAGTCCTGCTAATCCAGAAGCTGCTCAGCTATATCAACATGATGTTCAGGCATACAATAAGTACACTCTTGACACTTCCATTTTCTAGAATCTCCTCATTCTATATTTATCATTAGACTAAAGCTCAACATCCGGATTCTCATTCGAAACAATGAGTATTTCAGTTCTTATTTGAGTTTGTACGCACCAAAGTTCACGGTTAGTAGCACAACTCTTATCATCAAGCGTTAACAACTTGCAGGAGGGTACGCAGATGCGCTCGTAGATCAATTGACGCTTGATACCAATTACACCTACGTCAGTCAATCATCTTTCTTACGAGAGGGCGCTTGAAGACTCTGGGCATCCCCCATTCTCAGGACTTGCATCATCACCAGGAGATTTTCCTTGGAATGTCCTTGTAATCTATATCATATGAAGCAACGTCACATAAGTAATAAATCCACAAACCTTTTGGCGTTAGTCATATATAAAACATATGCCCTTTAATTTCAGCATTTACTTATACCTGACTTGTTGACGAGAGCCCTCCAAAGTTCTACTTTCAAGGGACAAAAAGTATTTCCAGTCTTGAGATCAGATATCATGTGTACATATGATTTTTAGGTTTCTCCCAATTGTTGCCAAGTATTGCTCAGGCGGCCATGTCATCCTATTTTCAATAGTATGCTGAGATGTAAATCTTTGAATAGTATGCTGAGATGTAAATCCCACTTTGCAGTTTGCACTCTCTGAAAGGCACTATTTCATTTGGCATTAGAGTAAAGTCAGAATTGTGGTGGGTGAGGTGGTTTACAAACAGTTTTGAACTGTCTGTGCCTCTGTTATAAGTTTATTACTCCCTCTGTCCCAATGTTTTTGTCCCATTTCATTATAAAATACCTCACATATATTAGACAAGTGGGTCAAAAATTATGGGACAGAGGGAGTACAAGCTTTATACGATGTTGTACGGATTCAGTACAACAGCAATTTGCAGCGACCTAAAACTATGTAGTTTTAATAAAGGGTCATCCAAAACTATGTAGGTTATAGAAAATAACGTCAAAATGACGCTATTTTAGTCCTCGCAACAAATAGCCGCTCTACACCGGATCCGGATCCATTTTGGTTTCTAATTTATGTATCTAGTTATCTCCAAATTTTTATTTAAACGATCAGACAAGTGAATGTATTAAAAATATATTTTATTCAGTTCTCTAGCATGACTTTTATATACATGTGATACAACAGACCACCTATTAATAAGGAACAAATAAGAAAAATTAAGAAGAAACAAACGCTCCTAAATCTCAGGAGTATAATTCAACCAGAAAGTAACAATTGAAGAAGTCAAACCCAACACACCCTCCCCTAAACTGACAGCAGCTAAGCTTCTGTTTAATTCAATGATCTTGCGTATTCCAAGCATCCTTTTAGTTTTCGAATGTCTCCAACTTAGTCATGATGTCAACAACTTGAACTTCACTCAGACAATAAACTAGCTTCACAGTCCTTCATTGACAAGATGAAATCGCACATCAATGTGCTTACTTCTCTTGTGCAGCATAGGATTCTTCGAGAGTTTTATGGTTGACATATTGTCACAGAAAATCACAGTCTCTCCTTTTTGTGTGAGACCAATGCTCTCAAGGATCCTTCGCAACCATATCACCTGGCATGCATGTAGCCAAGGCTACAAACTCTCCTTTCGTAGTAGATAAAGTAACAACATGTTGCCTTTTTGAAGTCCAAGCAATTGCTCCATCTTCCATTGACATCGCATAACTTGAGGTGCTTTTCCTATTGTCCAACTCTCATGCGTAGTCGAAATCCGAGAAAGCAATAAGTTCTTGATTCCCACTCTTCTGTTGTGAATTCTGTTGGAACATGTACCCCAGTGGGTTTTGATGATGACAACACTCGACTGATACCTGAGTTGAGTGTGCAGGTACATGTACCTGGCAGATACCAAAGAGGGACAAGAACCTGTGTCAGACACGGAGGGACTTGAACGAAACCAAATCAACTGAGCAGCTGCGAGAATCTGGGATGAAGCTGCAAAATCTAGGACAACTTAAGGAAAGTTGTTGTGGTGGCCGAATATCTTGAATATCTTGACGAGTCAAAATATTGTTGAATATTTGTGAATCAGGGACAAGATCAGATTTGGAAGGTTTAGATATGGTTGTTACCCTCCTAGGGTCATTCACACATCGGTGAAGATCATGCGAATTCTAGAGAGCTTTGAGAGCAAGAGATCAGATTTTACTCACTAGGCATTGAGTTGCTGATTTGCTAAGGAAAGCTCACCGGAAGATAGACGAAGTCGACGATTCGGAATCGGAGGGACTTGTCTGTGAAGTTGTGGTTGTTGATCCGAATCATCAAGCTAGGCAACTTCGAGTAATAGTTTGCAGTACTGTTACTGTGTACGAATATTGTAGGTATTTGTACAGTCTATTGATTAATAAAAGTAATCTTTAAACGTATTTTTGCTGCGTTTTATTTCTGAGGTATTTGAACCTGCAAACTTGGTTTAGGTCCCTAACAGTTCCTAGACATCGTGAGGTACATAAACTAATCACGGTCCTAACAATTAGTATCAGAGCCCTGTTGCTCTAGATTTGATTAGAATTGCAGGTATGTCAGGTGGAGACACTTTTGCTACACCTCCCAAGTTGAAGTCAGGAGAGTATGACTCTTGGGCTATAAGGTTCGAGGAACATGTCCTCGCGCTGGACGGAGAGGTCTGGCAGATCATTGAGCAGGGCAGGCAGCTCATCATGGACGATAAGGATGAAACCAAAGAAAAACCTAGGGCTTTCTACACCACACAGAACTACAAGAAGCTCCAGAAGAATGCTCAAGCTATGAAGGTTCTGGATGCATCTCTTGATCCAGGAGATCTTAAGAAGCTCTTGATATACAAGGACCCAGCAGAGGTCTGGGAAGCTCTGAAGAGAACCTATGATGGTTCTAGGGATGTCAGGAGGAATAGGATCCTCACAGAGCACATGAAGTACAACAGCCTTCGTCAGATCAGGGGTGAGTCATTGTATGACTATCACTCAAGGTTTCAAGAAAGCTTGTCCACTCTTTCAAGACTGGGAAAGGAGTTCGAAAGGTGGGAGGTGACTCATCACTTCTTACAAGGACTAAGCCCTGAGTGGGATGAGATATCAAGGACTCAGAGTGCCCTTTCAGAGACAAAGAAGATCACCCTGGAAGAGCTGGTCTCTAAGCTGGAGAGCACTATGCTGATAGAGAAATGCAAGCTGGAGGGACGTGACTCCCAGAAGGGACCTAAGCAGTCCAAAGGAAAGGAAAGTCCAAGAAGTCCAAAGGAAAGGACAAGGCAACAAAGGACAAGGAGAAGGAGCGTGAGGACAAAGAAGAAGATGATGAATCAGATGAGGACGTGGTACTCTTGTCCAAAGCACTTAAGTTTGCAAAGAAGAAGCTTAACTCCAAGAAGTCCTTTTTCAAGAAGAACTGCAGGAAAGAATGATGAGTGTTACTATTGTAGACTCAAAGGTCACTTTTCTAGAGACTACAAAAAGAAGAAGAGAGACAAGGAGAATGAGAATCAAGGGAAAGAAGAAGAGGCACTGATGGCTGCTTGGGGTGACTCAGAATCTGACAGTGACTCGGGGAGTCTCAAGGGGGTCAAGAACCTGAGGAGGACAGTGTGTCTGATGGCCAGAGACAAATCATCATCTTCTAAGGTAAACACTCTCCTGATTTCATGTCTCGGGATGAATTGTTACGAATTATTAGAAAAATTTGTGATAAGCATGAGCGTTTGGTAAATCTTGTCTCTGAAAAAGATGATATTATTGCTAACAAGTCTGCTGAGATACAGAAGCTTCGAAAGCAGCTGGTCCAGAAACAGGGAACTGTTTCTAAATCACAGGTACATGAACCCAAGGCAAAGATTGATGTTCTGGGAACAAAGAAATCGAAGCCAGGTTTGGGTTATAGTGAGGTGACCATAGTGAAGAGAGACCACAAAGCTGGTGAACCTAGGAGCACACCACGTGTCAAGGTGGATCTTCATAACGAGGCCAAGACTTATGGTAAAGGATACCATATCTGGGCAAAGAGTGCTCAAAGTTAGAAACCAGCTGGGATAAACTTCAGCAAGCAAAGGAAGAAGTTTACTGACTTCAGCAAAACAGACTTCAAGGACAAGAAGATCTGCTTCCATTGTGGACAAGAAGGTCATCTATGGAGAAGGTGTGCTACTAGAAAAGCATGTGAGAATAAGTTTCACAAACCAAGTAGTTTTAAGGTGGGGACAAGTATTTGACAGGTTCAGGAACCTGGTAGTCCCAAGTGGGGGACTAGTACCGGACAGAATCAGTTTGTCAAAGCTATTGATGCTTTTCAAGTTTCAAAGCAGGTTACTTGTTTATCATTGAGTTCTAAACCCAAGCTAATGTGGTTCGTAAGAACTAATGTTTTGCGTGCAGGTGAAGAGGGAGTCAGGACCCTGGTACATGGACAGTGGATGCTCGAGACATATGATCGGGAGAATGGACCACTTCTCTTCACTGCGACACTGTTCAGGAGGCTCGATCACCTTTGGAGATAAAGGTACTGATAAGTATGCAAATTCGTAAGTATTTGTACACTCCTTATGCTTGATTCTTGCTAGTTTTCGACTATTTTGTGAGGAATTTGATACTCTTTTGTGTTTCATGCAGATTTTATTCAAAGTTTATCAAAGAGAGTAAAAAGCACAAAAATGGAGCAAATGGATCAAAATTCAAGGCAAGTGCCCAAGAGCAAAACTTACTCTCTCGAGCAACAATCAAGTCCAACCGAGCAAGTCCAAGAGAGTGGCGAGCAAACAAACTCAGCCGAGGAAATTGACCCAAGATGGCCAGAAATCACTTCGGCCGAGCAGAAATTCCCATGCAAAATCTGCTCGGTCGACCAAGCTTGCATGCCCCTCCTCGGATGATGCACAACCTGATCTGCTCGGCCATGGAAGTTCTGCTCGGCCGACCAGAGCAGGGGATTTACATGAAGAGATCAAAGGAGTTCTGCTCGGTCGAGGACAAAGCTGCTCGGCCCAGGAGTTATCAAGAGTTGATACAATAATTCTCAGTGATTTTTACTCGGGCCGAGTAGAAATCTGCTCGGGCGGACCAAGAGCAACCCTGCCGAGCACAAGCTGGTCTGCCGAGGACCAAAACTGCACCTGTTCAAACTTGCTCGGGCCAGAAGAAAACAAGTCGGCCGAGCAGATTTTCGCCCAATTATTCTGCTCGGCCGAGGTCAAACTTGCTAGGGAGAGGACCACCGAGTATATAAACTTTTTGGACATTTCAAACTCGGGGCCTTTGGCCTTTTGGGAGCCTTTGACTTCGGACTTTGACCAGCAACCCTAGAATTTCGATTTTTGAAGATCAAGAGCTTTTGTGTGGAATTGAAGACTTTGGAGTGAAGATCAAGCATCAACACCTTCCAATCTACTCTAGTTTGCAATTAATTTCATGTTTCCATACATTTCTATTGTTGATTTTACTTTTTAGTATGAGTAGTGAGTAGTGATTGGTTAGGGATCCTATGGATCCCTAGGTTGGATGCATGTATTTGGATGATGATTAATTTGTTATGCAATGAATTTTGATATGAATTTTGTGTATTGGCTACATCTATTAAATGTTGCACATTAAGTGTTTGTTAAAATGCTTAAGTGTAATTAATTGAACCTAATCAATGATATATGCAATGAAAGTTGATATAGTGTTGATTAGTTAGCCTTGCATGAATAATCTACTTTAATCTTGACATGAAAGTGTAGGATTGAGTAGATGACTAGTTTAATTGATCTAGGTTATGGTAACTCTTCCAAAATATTGAAAGATTGAGGAAGAGTCCATTACCTAAGGGAGAGACAAAATATTGAAAGATTGAGGCCTCCATTTAAGTGAACCTCTTAATCCTAACATGCAATGAAAGTTGACCTTAGGATTAATGTTCATAAATAAACTAGTCTAATCATTTTCTATTCATTAATTGTTGCATGATTGATTGTCATCACCTTATATGCTATAGCCTAGGGTCCATAGATCCTTGATCACCTTTAGTTTGCATTTTAATCCTTCAAAATATCATAACCTTTCACAAATTCCCCCCAAACCTTTTTTTTAGGCAACTCTTAAGTAGTAAAGACTAGTTAATCAATTCTAACTCATCTCTAGGGATTCGACTCTAGGTCTCCTAGATATAAATTTTGTTTGCCGTGTTAGGACATTAAAACTTCCACTAATACTACACGTCAGGTACAGGGAAAGTCTTCGGGATAGGTAAGGTTAATTTGAATGATAAAATCAGTGTTGACAATGTGAGCCTTGTTCATAATTTAAAGTTTGACCTATTAAGTGTTTCTCAACTGTGTAAAAACGGTAGAAACAAGGTTACCTTTACTACTAATGGCTGCTATGTCAAGTGTCTTAAAACAGGTAGGGTTCTTCTTAATGGATCACTAGACAACGGGGTCTACATCGCGGACACGAAGTATGATCCGGACGAGTACCTGTGCTTATCATCGAGGGCAGATGACTCTGAGCTATGGCACAGATGTCTAGGTCATGTAAATCTGAGGCTGATGTGAAAGCTCCAGAGGTTGGAACTTGTCCGCGGATTGCTAGAGGTGGATCATGAACCAGGTAAGGTATGTGTTGCATGCACCAAAGGCAAACAGACCAGGACTTCATTTCAGACAAAGAAAGTTGTAAGCACCAGTCATCCACTGGAGTTGGTACACATGGACTTGTGCAAACCGATGAGGACACAGACGATTGGTGGGAATAAGTATGTCTTTGTAATTGTCGATGACTACTTGAGGTTCACCTGGACAATATTTTTGGCTTGTAAGACAGAGGTATTCGATGACTTCGAGACCTGGGCAGAGATGGTTCAGACAATGACCGGTCAGGGACTGAGAAGCATTAGGTCTGATCATGGGACAGAGTTTGACAATGCACAATTTGACAGTTGGTGTAAGAAGCATGGTGTTCAGCACAACTTCTCAGCGCCAAGGACTCCACAGCAGAATGGGGTGTTGTCGAAGGGAAGAACAGGACCCTGGAAGACATGACCAGGACAATGTTGTTCGAGAGCGGCCTGCCAAAGAGATTTTGGGGAGAAGCAATGAACGCAGCATGTCATGTGTTGAACAGAGCTTATCTGAGGCCACTTCTGAACAAGACACCATACGAGTTGGTGAGGGGACGGAAACCTAACATTTCCCATTTACGGGTATTTGGGTGCAGGTGTTTCGTTCACAACAATGGGAAGGATCAACTTGGGAAGTTGGATCCGAGGAGTGACGAAGAGGTTTTTGTAGGATACTCCACTCACAGCAAAGCCTACAAGGTCTACAACAAGCGGACTAAGGCAGTCGAGGAAAGTGTGCATGTGGTTTTTGACGAGAACGTCATGCCAGGGAAACTTGAGGAGGTTTGTGCTGGCTCGATCGGGAGCAGACTGCATGGAAAGATACTTCATTCCAGCACAAAGGGGTGCTGATGGGGATCAGAGGGAAGCTGATCATGATCTAGATCTAGAGGTTGCTGAAGTAGATCCGACCGAGGTGGAGGTGCAGGATGAACAACATGTGGATCAGGATCAGGAACCTGAACAGGATCAGGTTACTGAGGACAATGATGGTGATCATGTTCCAGAAGAGGAAATCATAGGAGATGTGGTTCCACTCAGGAGGAGTGCTAGGGTTAGCCATCCTAATTCTAAACTTAATGATTTCTACTGTTATGCCGCATTTAAGGGTGAATGAGTTCTGACCGCGTTCGTGTCCCTGATGGAGCCCAAGAGGGTCGAGGATGCACTCAAGGACCCAGACTGGGTGCAGGCGATGCAAGAGGAGTTGCATCAGTTCGAGAAGAACAAGGTATGAAGACTTGTACCGAGACCAAAAGACAGGAAGGTGATTGGCACCCGATGGGTCTTTAGGAACAAGCGTGATGAGAAGGGAGCTGTTGTTCAGAACAAAACCTTTGCACCGGTGGCTAGATTGGAGGCCATCAGATTGCTCATTGCATACTCAGTTTAACATGGATTCAAGCTCCACCAAATAGACGTGAAGACGGCGTTCTTGAACGCGAACCTCAAGGAGGAGGTTTATGTACGGCAGACTCCAGGGTTCGAAGACCCTGAGCGACCAGATCATGTTTATGTCCTCAATAAGGCGCTTTATGGATTAAAGCAGGCACCTAGAGCACGGTACGAGAGATTATCAGAATTTCTCATAGCTCATGGATATGAGCGAGGAGCTGTAGATAAGACGTTGTTTCTTCAAAGGACGAAGAAGCATCTCTTGGTGGTGCAGGTCTATGTTGATGACATTGTGTTCGGGTCGACAAGCGACGAGTTGGTGAAGAAGTTCACGAACCTGATGGATAGTGAGTTCGAGATGAGCATGGTCGGGGAGTGACGAGCAGTTTTTAGGTGAGTATTGTGAATACTTATCCTATCACGCAATGTCAAACAAATTTATATGTTCCTCGGGTGACCTAGGGTCGAGTCCCAAGAGAAAAGCCTAGATGTTTGACAAGCACGTCGTTGTGTGCTGCAAATTTGTCCTGACTCTCCTACTAGTATAGTATTGGCAAGCTGGGGTCGAATCCACTGGGAACGATGAGAAATCTTCTTTTGATCTACACTAAAGATTGGGGTTTGTGAGTGAAAGTAATTAAAGGAAAAGAAAACAATTGCACAAGTGGTACTGGCGCACGATCAGAAGCCAGTCACAAAAGAGGTCAATAGATATGCAAGAGATGAGCTCGGTTCAGATTCTTCACTATGAATTTCCATGTTTATCATTGGTCACTAAAGATACATGATATAAAGTTCACGCCCGGTTAAGGTCCTGTCACAGCTTAATAACCTACACATACATTCCGGTCAAGGTCCGTATGATATTATTAGTCAATTCTAGACTAGTCAACCACAAATCCGGTCAAGGTAGCTATCGACTATTCTAGTGTCACTCCTATCATTCACAGTCACGTACTTCTGATAGTTTAACTATAGATAACAGATATTACAACTAAGTCTGCGGTGCAAGGCTTCGCTTAATTGTCTAACCTAATTATCATGCAATTGAGCTTGGAATAATAATACTAAACTTATCATGCAGTTAAAAACAAAACCTCAAAACATGTCATTCATAGATCTGAATCCAAACCGAATTCAGTAAGTTAGCTACTCATACTGAACGTATACATCTCAAGAATAAACATTAAACAACTAAAGTAACAAATCTGAATGGTGCGTCGCTTGCTCGCGTCGGCAGCGCACTCTGCTCTCTATCTGCGCAGCTGATCTTCTCTAAAATCGCTCTAAGTACGCATATATGTGATCTCCATGAAGCTTTGTATTTATAGTTTTGCCTCCTAGGGTTTCCACGAATATTTAGGCAAGAAAATCTGTAGGAAATCATCTTTATCTCTAAAAATCAGTTTTTGGGAATATCTTGATCTCCAAAAACCAACTTAGAAATATTCTTTGTGCGCGATGACGTCATCGCTCTGGATATTTCACTGATTGCTGACGTCATCGTTTTGCTCTGCTGTGCGCGACCCACACTGCTCGCGCGCTTGTTGTCTTTTGTTCCGAGATTCAGCCTTTTTGTTGCACTTTTGTTCTAACTCTTCTTTTAAACCTGAGATACAAAACTACACAAAAAGCGTAATCTTATACTAAAATAAGTTAGAATCTGAGCAGCGTTAAGCATACAGTAGTGCTCTATCAAATCCCCCACCCTTACTCTTGTTCGTCCCTGAACAATCCGGCTTCCTTACCTCTTGTGTAATGTACGCGTGAATGTTGGACTTACTGCGCTACATGTCTGCGCCACTCACATAACCTGCGCAACTGTGACTATACAACACAAAACTGATTTAAGTAACTAATTCAAACTTTGCTTTACCCCTCTTGTGGAATGCATATTAATTCGGATGATTGGGAGATAGTCCTGTTTAAGCACCGGTCGCCGAATTCTTCTTGATTTGCGATTGCATGGTTATTAGTTTTCGCTTTTTCTGGTACGTGATTGATTCGCGTCTTAGGGTTTCTGAGCTTTACGTCTTTGACGCTTAACTTTTCGTTCTCGGACAGTTTGATAACTTGTTTCATGATTTCTTCGTTTCATTGCTTCGGCCTTTTGAGCTTTCACTTTGAATTGAATACTTCTTTTTCTGGTCCGGATCTTAATTCTTCCCTAGAACGGTTTCCAATCATAGCCTTCGGATAGCAGCTATGGAACCACGCCCCGCTCTCGCTTCTGACCAGTCGCGTGCAAGTCAGGTCAAGTGTTTGCAACCGCGCGCCCCTTCCTGAGCGACTAACTTCAGCGAAGACGGTCTGTTTTCCCGTCTCGTCACGCCATTAGGGTTTTGCCTTCGGCATCTGCGTGACTGAGCTTGCTCTTTATCCTTTGACCGCGAAGTACCAACCTCCACGATTACTCATAACCATACAACCGATCCTCAAGAATTGTTCGGTCGACTGCTTCTCTAGGACGTTTCTATCAGCTCCACATCCCTCTTTATTCCACTCAAGAGATACAAAATTCGATAAAATTAACAAACAATCAGAACAGGTCAAATATGCACAAATTAACGCAGGTGCACGAGCACGCATACAGGTCGCACACGCTAGTGTTTCTTCGCGCACAGTTACCTCTTGAGATGTCACATTCAGTATATCTAAAACTAAAAAAAACGAAAAATTTAACTAAACTACTCCTATGATAGATGTACTACTACCCCCCACACTTAAACAAAAACGTGTCCTCACGTTATGCACAAGTAGTAAAGAAGTTAGTAATATGCATGCACATACAACAGTTTGCACGAATTACAATCCAGAATATAGCCACATCACCGAGATAATTCAAAACACCGAGTAAATTAAAACACCGTTCAAAACATGATGACAAGTCAAAATACATGTGTTTTAAAATAACCAGTTCAACAACCACCGAAATAGTTCATTACACCGATCATAAAATATTCAAAAAGAAGAAGATGAGAATGATCGGGTGATTTCGTCAATTGGGTCTTCATACTGCAGCGCATACTCATCTGGGATCGGATCACCTGCACGCCATCCTCTTGGCGGGGTCAAGTTCAGGTTGGCACCTTGTGGCGCCATATACTCCATTACCCGCTGGGCGTTGAACACCCAGCGTTCATCCACTGGAAAATGTTGCTCTTGCGCGCCACTTCCTTGGGTGCTAGATTCTGCTCGCTCACGCTCAGACCTGCGCCTGCTCCTTCTAGGCGCCACTTGCTCCTGCGCCGCTACCTCTGACGCAGCCCTGACATTCTCCAAACCAGGCCTGTAGCTCCAGTACACGGTACCATCCGCACGAACCTTAATCCACTTGTAGAGACGCATCTTCTGGCGCGTCAGAAATTCAGCCCGGACGATGGTGTGCTCTTCCGTCCACTGCTTTATGTGCAGCGCACGCAGGAAGTGCGTGATAAGTCCTTCACACAGCAGCGGGCCTTTCATGCTCACCGCTTCCCAATAGCTGGTGAGCAGGCGCGTGTAGCGCACCTTCTTCCCATATTAGAGGCCTTTCAAGATTTCCATATCCAATAGCCCCGGCCTCTGAGATCCACTATAGCGTCCCAAAATAGAATGGGAGACTAGCCTTTGAAGATAGAACATCTTCGGGTCCAATAGCTCCGTCCTAAACTCCTTCCACCTGCGTATGGCCTGCTGCCATTAGTCCAGTCGTCCCATGCCTCTTGATCAGTGTGCTCATCCACCTCTGCCCTGGGCATCCTATCAAAACCCATGACCGCGCCAAACTGGGATGGCGTGGCCTCGTAGTACACGCCCCTGTGGCGGTACTGATAGAGTGCTTTTATACGCTATTTTAGGTCCTTTACACTACTTATATTCTAACACATTTTAGTATAAGATTACGCTTTTGGTGTAGTTTTGTATTTCAGGTTTAAAAGAAGAGTTAGAACAAAAATGCAACATGAGGGCTGAATCTCGAGACAAAAGACAACAAAACAGCGACGAGCCAAAGGACAACGAGCGCGCGAGTAGTATGGCGCGCGAGTAAGGGTCGCGCAGTAGACAGCAAAATGGTGACGTCAGTAGACAGCAAAATATCCAGAGCGATGATGACATCACACGCAAAGAATATTTCTAAGTTCGGTTTTTGGAGATCAAATATTTCCTAAGCTGATTTTTAGAGATAAAGATGATTTTCTACAGATATTCTTGCCTAAATATTCGTGGAAACCCTAGGAGGAAAGACTATAAATACAAAGCCTCATGGAAATCACAAGTGTGCGTACTTAGAGAGCTGGACACGGATTAGAGGCTGTGTAGAAGAGAAAGAGCAGAATTCCGGCCAGATTGTGCGCGCGAGCTTTCACGCGAGCCTGACGACGCACCACTCAGATTTGTCTTGTTCTTTTAGTTGTTCTATAATTATTCTTGAGATGTATTCACTCAGTATGAGTAGCTAAACTCACTGAACTCGGTTTGGATTTGAAACTATGAATTATATGTTTTGAGGTCTTGTTCTTAATTTGCATGATAAAGTTTAGTATTATTGCGAACTCAATTGCATGATAATTAGATTTGGCGATTAAGCGAAGCCTTGCACCGCAGACTTAGTTGTAGAATCTGTTATCTATAGTTAAACTATCAGAAGTACGTGACTGTGAATGATAGGAGTAACACTAAAATAGTCGATAGCTACCTTGACCGGATTCGTGGTTGACTAGACTAGAACTGAATAATAATATCATTCGGACCTTGATCGGAATGTATGTGTAGGTTATTAAGCTGTGACAGGACCTTAACTGGCGTGAACTTATATCATTTATCTTTAGTGACCGAGCATAAACATAGAAATTCATAGTGAAGAATCTGAACCGAGCTCATCTCTTGCATCGTTATAAACACCTTTTATACTTGCTGTCTGTGTGTGCGCCAGTTGTACTTGCGCAACAGTTTTCTTTTCTTTTCATTGTTTTCACTCACAACCCAATCTTTAGTTTGTAGTTGAAAGGTGACTTCTCACCGTTCCCTGTGGATTCGACCCCAGCTTACCAAGACTATACTAGTAGGAGAGCCGGGACAAATTTGCAGCACTCAACGACGTGCTCGTCAGGTACCGGATTCTGTCTGCGAGTCCCTCGTACGACGCAAGGAACTCCAATACATCTTCCACATCCGTATGCGAGTGGAGCTCCATGAAAGATGCCCATCCAGTTGTGGCGAACGCCGCATGCACTTCCTCATATAGTCCCATCTCTCGGAGGAACTCTTCATCCACAAAAACTCATCCTGTACTTGATCTCAAAGTCCAATTTCTCGGACTGATCCACACAAATTGACATTGTACGCAGCAAAAACACAACCAAATATCATAACTGGCGCGCGTGTCCTGTCACGCGCGAGCACTATGCGGATCTGGATCTAAATCTTCTACTGAGCAATTGATATACCAAATTTGTCCAAATGAACTGAAATCTGAACAGTAGAATACCTGCACTGAGATCTACGTTCTGGCCGAAAATCATGAAGTTCTGGGTTGATTGACGGCGGCGCGCGGCGGCGGTCGGTAACTGTTGGTGGCGGCGGTGGAGGCTTGGGGATTTTGTGTTAGAGAGATAAGTAGAAAATGAAATGTAACACAAAATGAACCCCATAACACATATTTATTGCAAAAAGCTCATATGCATGCATGACCCAAAACTACATGGGCCCAAAACTAAACCAAACCTAAAACTAAAACTAAAACTAAAACTAAAACTAAAACTAAGCAAAACTAAACACACACACGAAAACACACAAAAATGAAAACTAAGTTAAGTTTGTCGGGGTACCTCCCGACGAGTGCTTTGTTTAACGTCGTCAACTCGATGCAAGCTGCGCATCCTATGGCGCCCGGATCTCCTCCCCCACACTTGAACTTTTGCCTACTTCCATATTATCATCTTTTCTGCATGGTAGAAATTCAAGTGAGTTAGTATCAGCAGATAAAACATAACTAATATGATTGGAGGGAAGAGAAATAGAAAACGCAAGTCTCGCGTGTAAGTCCCCTCGGATGCGCCAGACTTTGCGCAGGTTAATTCTCGCGCGTCCTTGAGTCGCGCAGCTCTTTTCTGTAACACCATCCTGCGCACCTTCTCTGCATTCCTGTGCTGGTCCCAACTATCATACTGCTCCCGACCTCGCTCTCTGCTCCTCTTGTCAGGTGGTTTAGTCTTTGTGTTGTTCTGGCGCGCCATAGGTATCATCTTCTGGTTGGCGCGCATGGTCTCAGAGTGCGTCGGTCTAGATGTAGCAGTTTTGTCTCTGAACTTGACTTGGTTTTCTACTAGCGATTCTTCAGATAATCTGATTCGATTTATGACATCTAATTTGAGTTTGCGTTTCTTATCTTGTAATGTCACAATACCATTACCGACGTCAATGCACCCTTTTGCGGTCCTCATGAAGGGTCGGCCGAGCAAAACTATTTCCCTTGACTCAGTGTTCGGCTTGTTCATATCTACTACGTAGAAATCTGCTAAAAATTTAAGTACACCGTCTTGTGCCAAGACGTCCTCTAGTTTACCTTTTGGGTCGGTCCGTGAGTTGTCCGCAAGTAGTAAGCCAATATCAGTCGGCTCAAGAGGCCCCATGGATGACGCAGAGTACAAAGAGTAGGGTAGCAAGTTCACCGAAGCCCTAAATCTAGCATGCATTCGCTAGCAAACGTGTCTCCAATGGTGCATGGGATGGTGAAGGTTCCTGGATCAGCAAGCTTTTCAGGTAGGTCCAGCGCCAGACACAGTTTTAAACTAGCTTGGAAATTGTTCAACATGATGTCCTCATTCTGCTCTGGTTCAACAGGAACTACTCGCGGAAACACTGGTGCGATGACTAACTCTGTACTCGGCTGCGCCATCAGTAGCACGCGTGTAAACTGGCGCGCTCGTCCGGTCTAGTTGTGGCGCGTCCATCCGAACCATGTTGACACTTCCGTTCGGGTTTTGAATAACCTGAGAAGGCAGATTACCATCACTAGCCTTCAATTCGTTTACTATAGTGGCGATCTAGGTAAGCTGATTTTCTATCAACTTGAACCGTTTGTCGTTCTGCTCTTCATTCTTTCGCACTGTCTCAGCTAACTGACCCACTATTTCCTCTAAAGATCTCTTCGGCTGCTGGTTGTATTGCGCTGGCCCTTCAGCGCGTTTGTGCGGCGGGTTATAGGAAGCAGTTGGCGCGTAATGTCGCGCGCCAGTGGGAGCATTAGGTTGCGCGCGCCAGTTAGCGCCTGGTCTTTGGAAATTCTGCTCGGCTTTCCAACTGAACCCGTTCTCAACTAGTCCGAATCTAGGCTGTCCTTGCCTAGCTTGTCCATTGTTCCACCCTCCTACAGCATTAACATCTGCGTGTTCTTCAAAAAGGGAGGGGCATGCGTCTGTCTGACGATCTGTGGCGTGACAGAATTCGCATGGTTTAATATCGGCGCTCTGCTTCATCATCAGTTTCTGCATCATATCTTTTAATTCTTTAATTTCTCCAGTAACGTCCACTTGATGCAATGATCTGGCGCGATTGTTCTCTAAAGACACTTGATATCTGACTTGGTCCGCTGTGTCTTCTATTAGCTTCCAAACATCCTCCGGGTACATATTCCTCACATTGCCTCCTGCGCAAGCATTCAACAATCTGAGTTCCATCTCAGTAAGTCCATTGAGGAAGTTCTCTATAAGTACGTGCTGGGGAAGTCCGTGGTTGTAGCAGTTCGCTTCTAGTTCCCTGAACCGCTCATAATATTCAGATAAGGACTCTCCATGCAACTGCTTTGGCGCGGCTAGCTCTCTTCTGAGTAGTGACACCTTAGCCGCATAGAATATTCAGACAAGAACCGTTCCTGCAACTCGGGCCACGTCCTTATCGAACCGGGTGCTAGCCCCATCAGCCACTGTCTAGCTGAATCACACAATGAGAATGGGAAGGCTCTCAATTTCAGCAACTCTGGATCCTCGTTCCCATTCCTCATATTCTCACAGATGGCCGCGAACTCTCTGACATGTTTTACTGGATTTTCACTAGCCATACCATGGAACTTGGGTATGTAGTGAACAAGCTGAGTCCGTAGCTCGAAGTGACCATCTGGAGGTAGCACGATGCACCATGGTTGATTAACAGCTTGAGGAGCAGACATCTCCTTTATGGTGCGTCGCGCCACAGGTGGCGCAGGTACGCGCGCGACAGGTGGTGGCGCGTACGTCCACATTATTCTGTAGCTGGTTGTCGTTTCTCGGCAGTTCAGCATCCCCTCTGAACTCTAGGTCTCTGCGTAATTCTCTTCTGAGTGCTTCGAGTTCAGCAGGGTGTAGGCGAGCAAAGACGTTATCGGCGTTGCGCCCTGGCGCGTCTGGCGTGTTGTCCATGCGTCTGCCGATCACACTATTCTCACCAATATCTTCCATGCAAAGACAAAAACAACAGCTAGATTAAACGTAACTAATTTTTTTTTTTTTATATATAAGAAAACAAAAAGTAAATAACAAACTAAATAAAAGAAAAGAAAAGAAAACTTCTCGAGCCGTTCCCCGGCAACGGCGCCAAAATTTGACGAGCACGTCGTTGAGTGCTGCAAATTTGTCCCGACTCTCCTACTAGTATAGTATTGGCAAGCTGGGGTCGAATCCACAGGGAACGGTGAGAAATCTTCTTTTGATCTACACTAAAGATTGGGGTTTGTGAGTGAAAGTAATTAAAGGAAAAGAAAACAGTTGCGCAAGTGGTACTGGCGCACGATCAGAAGGCAGTCACAAAAGAGATTGATAAATATGCAAGAGATGAGCTCGGTTCAGATTCTTCACTATGAATTTCCATGTTTATCATTGGTCACTAAAGATACATGATATAAAGTTCACGCCGGTTAAGGTCCTGTCACAGCTTAATAACCTACACATACATTCCGGTCAAGGTCCGTATGATATTATTATTCAATTCTAGTCTAGTCAACCACGAATCCGGTCAAGGTAGCTATCGACTATTCTAGTGTCACTCCTATCATTCACAGTCACGTACTTCTGATAGTTTAACTATAGATAACAGATTCTACAACTAAGTCTGCGGTGCAAGGCTTCGCTTAATTGTCTAACCTAATTATCATGCAATTGAGCTTGGAATAATAATACTAAACTTATCATGCATTAAAACAAAACCTCAAAACATGTCATTCATAGATCTGAATCCAAACCGAATTCAGTAAGTTAGCTACTCATACTGAACGTATACATCTCAAGAATAAACATTAAACAACTAAAGTAACAAATCTGAATGGTGCGTCGCTTGCTCGCGTTGGCAGCGCACTCTGCTCTCTATCTGCGCAGCTGATCTTCTCTAAAATCGCTCTAAGTACGCATATATGTGATCTCCATGAAGCTTTGTATTTATAGTTTTGCCTCCTAGGGTTTCCACGAATATTTAGGCAAGAAAATCTGTAGGAAATCGTCTTTATCTCTAAAATTAGCTTTGGGAATATCTTGATCTCTAAAAACCAACTTAAAATATTCTTTGCGCGTCATGATGTCATCGCTCTGGATATTTCGCTGATTGCTGACGTCATCATTTTGCTCTGCTGTGCGCGATCCACACTCGCGCGCCACACTGCTCGTGCGCTTGTTGTCTTTTGTTCCGAGATTCAGCCTTTTTGTTGCACTTTTGTTCTAACTCTTCTTTTAAACCTGAGATACAAAACTATACCAAAAGCGTAATCTTATACTAAAATAAGTTAGAATCTAAGCAGCGTTAAGGACCTAAAACAGCATACAACAGTGCTCTATCAATGTTATCTTCTATCTAAATTCACCAATGCAAGTCTACGAGTGAAGGGATTATTTTTGTGAAAACTAAAATTAAGTTTGTGAAAATCTAATAAACAAAAAATGCAGCATGAATCCTACTTCATTCCGAGGTTACGAGATAATAATGGAATGGATATAATGCAAGCACATGAAGTTATGAATGATAAGTTCCTTAGGTTATCGTGTTGCGCATTCTAGATTCAACTCTCGCTCCTTCTCTAGAATGGATGCAACACTTAAGTACGATTCTCAAACTCTCGCTCTATTGAATCGTGTTTAGAACTTGAATTCCATAATCTCAACCTCTCGGTCTATTGATCGGTGATTCAAGTCCACAATAATGTTAACCTAAGTAAATATGTGTTTTTCACTCTCGCACACGAAACAGTGTCCTAAACAATTAATTCTGAATCCTAAATCTCCTAAGTTCAACTCTCGTTCCTTCCTCAGGCATCTAAAATTCAGAACATAAATAAAGGGAAATTATCGAACATATCAAACAATTACTTCATTATGCATGGTAAAAAATCAGTTTTGCATTACACTCAAACCTAGGAAATCCGTGAGGATTCCCACTACAATGGAACTACTCACTCATGGTGAGTTTACAACTGATCATGTTTGGTTTTGAAAGTGAATGCATAAAACAACAAGTAATGTAACGAAAACTAGAACAAAGTAGAGTAGAATGGTGTTGCCGATTTGTGAATGCTTCTTCAAGTTCCTTTGCCGTCAAAACTCTCCAAAAGCTGCCCCAAAATCTCCAGGAAAAGTCGTCTATTGAAGGGTTAGGGTTTTGCTTTTATATGGATCCCAAATTGGAAGGTGAAATCTTCATTTTTGGAAATCTGAACAGTCTGCCTGACACACTTTCTTGGTCGGCCGCCTCAGAAATGGGTCGCCTGACTCATTTTCCTCGTTGTGCCTCGGCGTCCATGTGACCGATTCATTTTCTGGGTCGGGTACCCTTATAAATGGGTCGATCGACCCACTTGTTCCTTAAGTCGTCCGACAAGATTTTGGGTCGCGCGAGAAATGGTCGGTCGGCCAGCTCCCGACTCACTCTCAGTGTCAAAACGGGTCGGTCAGATGGTTCCTGACTCATTTCTCGGCCTCAAATGGGTCGGTCGACCCACACTGCTGCCTTCGTCCATTTTCACTCGTTTTTGCTTTAAATCAACTGGAATTCATCCGAACTTCCTATATTCCATCCATCATTCATAGATTTACATTTTTAACCTGAAATGGAACAAGAAGGTATCAAAAGACACGATAAAATATCGGAATAAACAAAAACTTAACGGGAAACATGTACGAATGCATAGTGCATTTGTTCGTGTATCAGGGAGCTGACCTATTTCCTAGGGCTTCAGATCAAGCAGGAAGAGCATGGGACTCGGATACATCAGAAGAGGTACCTGACCAAGGTGGTCAAAAAGTACGGTCTTGATCAATCAAAGCCCTTTGCAACTCCCTCATCGACCAGTAGCTCACTGACCAGGGACGAGAACTCGCCGAAGATAGATGCATCGCTCTACAGGGGAATGATAGGTTCATTGCTTTATTTAACTGCAAGTCGACCTGATATTATGTTTAGTGTTTGTGTTTGTGCCAGGTACCAAGCTGATCCAAGGGAGTCACACGTGAAGGCTGTGAAGAGGATTATGAGGTATCTGAAGGGAACCAAGAAACTGGTTCTGTGGTATCCGAGGTACAAGTCCCTGACGCTGGAGGGATACACAGACGCTGACTATGCTGGTGATAGGGCAGATAGGAAGTCGACATCAGGGATGGCACAGTACTTTGGGTCCTGCTTAGTCTCCTGGGGGTCCAAGAAGCAGAACACTGTAGCCTTGTCTACTACGGAGGCCGAGTACGTTGCTGCGGGGGCCTGCTGCGCACAACTCCTCTGGTTGAGGAACCAGCTAAGTGACTTCAGTATTTTCTTTGATCAAATTCCTATTTATTGTGATAATACGAGTGCTATATGTGTAGCTAAAAACCCTGTGCATCATAGTAGGATGAAACACATAGAGATTAAACATCACTTTATTAGGGATTGTGTTGAAAAGAACCTTGTGTGTATGGAGTCTTGTAGGACTGAAGATCAAGTGGCAGACATTTTCACCAAGGCCCTGAGCAGAGAGACCTTCGAGAAGTTTAGGATGGCGCTTGGCATGATAACTACCTAGTGAGGTACCCCTGACTTTAACTCCGATGATTGGTTAGAATAGGGTAGGGTAGTTATGCATGTTAACTGAGGTATGTGTATATCATTGATGTCAAAGTGTGATAGTTTGATTACATGCCTTACTTCATGTTGTGCTTGGATTGAATTTTCTTTCTAAAGCTTATGTACCTTCCGGATCTTGAACCTGGATAACCACATGAAGGAAGTGTACCCAACCACCTAGCCACACACGAGTGAAACAAATCAGGGTAAAACAAGTACGATTTTTGAGTGATTTGAGTTGTGATGCTTTTATTTATGAACCCTTTTGGTTAAGCCGATCCATCACAACGTCCCTTGAGGAGACTATGGTAAGGTACGGGTATGGTATTCACATGTTCAGGTCAGAGACCAAATTCAGGTACTCGAGCAAGATGCTGAGGTATATGCGCATTTCAGACCAGTATGTGTCAGGTTCTTATTCAGATCGCAGAAAGTGGATTTGAAGCAACAAAGGAGGTCGCAAAAGATATTGCAGACCAGCTGACGGTTAAGGGACTGACTATCGAAGGCACCTAGGATGCGGACACGCCAGTGGTTGCAGGAGGTTCAGGAACGAACCTAGAGGTGAAAGTTGCCAAGAAGGTAGTTGTTGATGAAGGGGTACAGGAAAACCTGCTGCCAAAGAGGTGGAGGAGAAGCCTACAACCAGGAAGGTTCAGGAGAGGAACCAAGCCCTGACGGAAGCGCCAAGGAGTGGACGCTTCAAAGCCCTCATTCAAAAAGCTCTAGAGGAGCTGGAAGGGATGTGAATGATGGTTACATCACAAGTTGGTGGCTAGCGGTGGAATAGTGGAGGTGAATTCGTAAAAGATAATGCCTTGGAGGGTAATGACAGGGTCATGATCCTCGAAACCACAGATCCGACAAAAAGGAAGGCGACTAAGTTAAGTCTAGCCTAAAGAAAGTCAGCCTTCACGCTCCTGTCTCTCAAAGAGGAAGAGGTAAAACGAGGAGGTCAGGGTTGAGGATCAGAGGTTCAGGAACCTCATGATAAAGAAAAGGATGGTGTTGAGCAGAGACTTCAGAAAATCGATGATGAGATCCTGAAGTTGGATAAGGGGATGACACGGCAGAACTTAGAGTGAGAACCTAGTATCTGGATCGGAGTCCGGAACATGAACAGGTGAATGCCGATACCCTATGCCACCATAGTCTCACCCCTTTCTTGTCTCCCTACCAACAAAATCCTTTTGTTGTTTTGAAAACTATGTTATGTTACCCTTCCATGCACTCTTGACTTTTTGCGATTAATTTTGAAGTACGTGTTTTGTGCTTCATTTTTGTTTGATGATGCCAAAAGGGGGAAATGAGTGAGCAGGGTATCTATCCAGGGGGAATCAAGTCAGGTATTCGTACCTGATACTTGTTGAAAGTCCGTGCAGGGGCTTAGGGGGAATTGTTTCCATATTGATTCTTTGGGTAGATGAGTATGCATATGAGGTAAAATGTGCATGTCTATAATTCTTGTTGCCTGGGTGTTTGTCATCATCAAAAAGGGGGAAATTGTTGGAACATGTACCCCAGTGGGTTTTGATGATGACAACACTCGACTGATACCTGAGTTGAGTGTGAAGGTACATGTACCTGGCAGATACCAAAGAAGGACAAGAACCTGTTTCAGACACGGAGGGACTTGAACGAAACAAATCAACTGAGCAGCTGCGAGAATCTGGGATGAAGCTGCGAAAATCTAGGACAACTTAAGAAAAGTTGTTGTGGTGGCCGAATATCTTGAATATCTTGACCGAGTCAAAATATTGTTGGAATTTTTGTGAATCAGGGACAAGATTAGATTTGGAAGTTTTAGATATGGTTGTTACCCTCCTATATAAAGGGTCATTCACACATCGGTGAAGATCATGCGAATTCTAGAGAGCTTTGAGAGCAAGAGATCAGATTTTACTCACTAGGCATTGAGTTGCTGATTTGCTAGGAAAGTTCACCGAAAGATAGACGGAGTCGACGATTTGGAATCGGAGGGACTTGTCTGTGAAGTTGTGGTTGTTGATCCGGGATCATCAAGCTAGGCAACTTCGAGTAATAGTTTGCATTACTGTTACTGTGTACGAATATTGTAGGTATTTGTACAGTCTATTGATTAATAAAAGTAATATTTAGACGTATTTCCGCTGCGTTTTATTTTTGAGGTACTTGAACCTGCAAACTTGGTTTAGGTCCCTAACAGTTCCTAGACCTCGTGAGGTACATAACTAATCACGGTCCTAACAAATTCCATAGTTCGAGGTCCCCTTTATATATCGAAATACTCTTTTAACAGCCATCAGATGAGCCTCAAGGGGGTTGTGTTGAAGCTTACGTAGTAAATTCATAACGTACATAATGTCTGACCTTGTAGCAGACAATACATGATGCTTCCTAGTTCCTACCATATGTTTGTATAACCTTGCATCTGCCTTCTCGCCTAAATCTTCCTTTACCATCTTCAACTCAGGCATTATTGGATTACGCACTGAGTTACAGTCTTCTAATCAAAATCGTTGCAGAATTTCTCTTGAATATTTTTGTTGACAAATAGAAATCCCAAAACCACCATGCATAATTTCAACTCCAAGAAAGTATCTCAATTCCCCTAAATCTCACAATATCAAACTCAGATTTCATGTACGATTTGAACTCATCAACATACTTTCTTTGCTGCTAGTAACAATAAGTCATCAACATAAACAAACACACACTATATTACCTTCCGTCTCTGTCTTGACGAACAATGTATGCTCATGCGGACACCTCCTTGTCAGACAGCCTAAAGATAGAAAACACAAAAATTGAGAAACTCATCGATTAGGAAAACACTGAAATACATGGATGTAATTCACTACGCTAATTAATAGCGTAATCCTGTACCTATATTAACCCATATGCTGCTAATGACAACACACTATTCAATATAATATTTTACTTGGTATCAAGCCACACACATTCGATCCAATTTTTCATTCCCATCACCGACGCCATGAGTTCCTCCATAACTCCTTCAACCACCACTGTTGGTTCAATTATGTCTTCATCAATACTTCCTCCGCACCAAAATTATTCATCGAATTTCGTGTCCGCACACCTCTCAACAAAACGGTGTTGTTGAAAGAAATCATCGTCATCTGGTAGAAACTGGGTTAGCTCTTCTTGCTCACTCTTCTGTGCCAATTCGTTTTTGGGATGAGGCGTTTCTTACATCATGTTATCTTATTAACAGAATGCCAAGCACTGTTCTTAAGAATGGCACCCCTTTTACTCGGTTATTCAATTCTAAACCGGATTATTCATTCTTAAAATCTTTCGGTTGTGCTTGTTGGCAAAAATTTGAGAAAATACAATGTTCACAAACTTGATTTCCGCTCTACTATGTGTGTCTTCTTAGGCTACAGTACCTTTCATAAGGGCTACAAGTGTCTTGATAAAAAATCCGACCACATTTACATCTCTCGTGATGTAGTATTTTATGAGAATGTTTTTCCATTTGCATCCCCTACCAAATTGCCCTCTCCTGATCTTAATTCTTTAATGTCCTTTCCTAGTTGTGAACCAGTGACTCAGGATTTATCTATGCAAAATTATACAAGATCATCTAATGACCTGAGGGTTACTAATGATTTTTCTAGTGTCTTTTTCCAACAGGTGAGTCAATCAAATTGCAAATGCATCTGACTATCCTTTCCAACCACCTAATGACCTTGGCCCACAAGATCATCATCACCCGGCCCAACAAATGGACACCATGCCTCCTAACACATCTCTAATTACAAACAACATTACCGAGCCTCCAATTGAAGCCCAAATGGAAGAATCAAGTCAACCTAATCCACCCGCCACTCAGCCAAATCCAACCGCCGCTCCCAACCCTAATGGTGTCCACACGAGGTCGCGATCGGGGATACATCGTCCGAAACAATTTTCCGATGGAACTGTCAAATATGATCCATCTCGTCTTGCCTTCTTCGCAGCTCCAGTGACATACCGCGTGGCGTTATTAGATCCGACCTGGCGCTATGCTATGGAAGACGAATTCTCTGCACTTCGCCAAACCCACACATGGCGATTGGTACCGAAACCACCGGACATCAACATCATCGGCTGCAAATGGATATTTAAAGCTAAGTATAGACCAGATGGCTCCCTAGACAAATGTAAAGCGAGAGTGGTTGCTCGAGGGTTCACCCAAAGATACGGAATTGATTATGAAGAAACTTTTAGTCCGGTTGTTAAACCGGCCACCATTCGGTTTGTGCTAGCCATTGCAGTGAGCCGCCGTTGGTACCTACGACAGCTTGATGTTAGCAACGCATTCCTATATGGACTTCTACACCAAGATGTCTATATGCAGCAACCTCTAGGCTTCGAGGATTCGAAATTTCCGAATCATGTTTGCAAGCTTCAGAAATCAAGGCTTCTTCAACTGGGCTTTCGTCCATCTTTGTCTGATACGTCACTTTTCATTTACCCTGACCAACAAATTACACTCTACATGTTGGTGTATGTTGACGACATCATTATTGTCGGTTGAAGTGATACTGCGATATCCAGATTGGTAAAAGCATTGTCCATTTCATTCCCTGTTAAAGACCTTGGTAACCTCTCTTATTTTCTTGGCATCGAGGTGGTTTCCAATCCTGGGGGCTGGTACTATGCCAAAGGCGATATTCATTAGATCTTCTACAGCGCACCTCCATGTAGAATTGCAAAGCCACATCGATCCCAATGTCAGTTTCAGATAAGCTTACTGAGGACAGTGGACAACTCCTTAATGCCGAAGATGCTTCTCGGTACCGCAGCCTTGTTGGAGGTCTTCAATACCTTACACTGACACGACCATATATTTTGTTTGCTGTAAACAAGGTTTGTCAGTACCTTTCCAGCCCTACCAGTGCTCATTATGAACCGATAAAAAGGATTTTAAGATACATCAAAGGCTCAGACAACATTGGTCTCCTTTTCTGCCGCTCTTCACTCACTCGCATCAGTATTTTCACAGATGTCGATTGGGCAGGCTGCCCAGACGACAGACGCTCTACCGGTGGATTTGCTATCTACTACGGTCCAAATTTAATCTCGTGGAGTGCTAAGAAACAGCGAACCGTGTCATGATCCAGCACTGAAGCCGAGTATAAAGCGCTTGCAAGTGGAACTGCAGAAGCAATTTGGGTTCAATCTGTGTTAAAGGAACTTGGCATTGAGACAAAGCAATCTCCAATCCCCTGGTGCGACAACTTAGGGGCCACATATTTGTCAGCGAATCCGGTCTTTCATGCCCGCTCAAAACATATCGAAATAGGCTTTCACTTTGTTCGAGAAGTGGTGTCTAAGGGAACATTAGATGTCCGATTTATCTCATCCGGCGACCAGTTGGCATATGTGTTCACAAAGCCTACCACACGACCACACCTTGGTCGATTCAAGAGCAATCTGAACCTAATCTCATGCAGTCCAGATCGAGGGGGAGTGTCAGACAGCCTAAAGATAGAAAACACAAAAACTGAGAAACTCCTCGATTAGGAAAACATTGAAATACATTGATGTAATTAACTACGCTAATTAATAGCGTAATCCTGTACCTATATTAACCCATATGTTGCTGCTGACAACACACCAGTGATTCTATTCAATATAATAATTTACTCTCCTAAGACTTACCTTTTTAAAGTAAGAGTCAGTTTAACTGTACCAGACACGCGGTGGTTGCTTGAGTTCGTAAACAGATTTGTTCAACTTGTAAACCTTATCTTCATTTCCATGTTTTCATAGCCTTGGGGTTGGCATACATACACTATCTTGGATAAATCCCCGTGCAAGAATGCTTAATTTACATCAAAGTGATAAATTTTAAAGCTTTTATGTGCATCTAAGGCAAGAAGTGATCGAATGGTGTCCCATTTCATAACTGGTGCAAAGACTTCGGTACAGCTAATCCCATATTCTTGAGCATATCCTTTTGCTACTAGTCGCACTTTGTATTTTTCAATCTTGTACTTAACATTCAGTTTGTTTTATAATGCCACTTTACTCCGATGGCATTTGCACCTTCTGGTAAATCACATAGCTCCCATGTGTTGTTTTTTTTCAACGGCAGCTACCTCTTGATCCATAGCTTCCCACCATTTAGGTTCTTGACTAGCTTTTTCAAATGCTTTGTTTAAGAAATGAGCCCTGTGCTGCTTGCTAATTAAACATTCTCGACAACACTTGCTCAGAGCTCTCATGACTGGGAGACCATGAACCATGTTGTTGCTGGTGCGTCTGAAGGAGTGTGTGGCCTTCTTGCACCAGTGCTCTCCAAGGACGGGTCCTTAAAGTGCTTCTGCTGTTGCTTCCGGGGATTGATCAAATGGCAACTTGATATCACTTTGAATCGTGTATTCATATTCCGAATTCAGTATTTCGCCCCTTACAAAAGCCTTAGGGTTACACGAAATCTGAAGTGAGATAAGACAAACCGGCCAACACCGATCAAGGCTCTTGGATCGAATGTTGATGACGTTTGTTTAGTCTTTTGGTGTATCAATACTTCTGTATCTCAATACCTCTGTGTTTCTCATCTTGTTATCCACTAAACTCGGTCATTCTGTATGTGTAAATCAGTGTCTTTGCAGTTACCCAAAACTGCCACATTCAGCAGTTACACATGGGGACACGTTCCAGGGGACAAGTCACATAACCGTTCAACGGTTACACCCACTTGTTCAACAGTTACATAAACTATTCAGCAGTTATAAAACTGTCACACCCAGAGAATGACACATGTCGACCCATCAGTTAGTGCATGAGGACCCATCCCTTGAGGCAAGGGACCCGTCCGTCAACCAAGCAGACTATGACACATGGGGACGCGTCCGTTGGTACATGAGGATCCGTCCCTTAAAGCAAGGGACCCGTCCTCATCCAAACAAACTATGACTTACACATTGGTGTATGCATTAGTTCATGTACCAATCATCTATCATGTGTGGCCGCATATGATATATGATAAATACATCTAAAACACCAACAAACCATGCCTCTGAATTTTAAAGTTCTCATCCTTTATGCTTGAATGACCATATCTACAATGCTATAAATGCGTGGAGTCTTTGCCAACCGTATGAAAACAGGACGATACTTGTGGCTGTACAATGGCAAACCTTCGTTTGATCCTCATCTTTGTTTCTATAATCAACCCTTCAGCTGGATGATATACTTTGCATGATCCTCCTCCAAATAGACTGTAATACCCTTTTCTTGTATTTCCCCACACTTGAGAGATTGTTCTTTAACTCTCCTTCATGGAAAGTAACTCAAAATCTCTTCTCAAGACTTGTAGGTGTGCCCTTTTAACTTTCGTCGAACCTTCGTACTTCTGTTTCATGGAGTCCCATATAGCTTTTGATGTGTTTTTGTCCAAGATGGTTTCTAAAATCTTCCTGTCAATGGCTTGAAAAAAATAGTTCTTAACTTTTTTGTCCTTTAGTTTCGCATCTTTGAGGCTCTTTTTCTCCGCATCGCCTTAAGCAGCTTGCAACTCTTCTTGGACGAGGTTCCATATTTCCTTGCTGCGAAGGAAATCCTCCATCAACATAGGCCAATGATTATAATGATAATCAAACTTTGGTATGGTAGGTTGCACAAATTTATCACTCGTATTACCTCCACGTATCAAGGATCTGCAATCTCCTGATATTTGTAAAATACAAGACTATCTGCAATGTCTTGTGAACAACTTACTCTCTTCCAAATCAAGATCGTAAATGCTTTGATACCAAATTTTATCTTAAAGACCAGACAAGTGAATGTATTGAAAAGGATATTTAATTCAGCTCTCTAGCCTGACAACGGACTACATATTAATAAGGAACAAACAAGAACAATTAAAATGAAATGAAAGCTCCTTAATCTCAGGTTCATTATTGAACAAGAAGGTAACAATTGAAGAAGTCAAATCCAACACAAATGCTTGTTATTTGTTGCTTGAGTATATATTTTTTGAGTTAGGTTATTGTTTATGTAAAAAAGTAAAACTACACAATTCGTTTACCCGATTCTAATCCCTTGAGGTTTAGTTCAATCAAGTATAATTAGTCTTATACATTATATTATCCTTCCGTTTTATAATCAGCTACTACTTCGAACTCTAGTGAATGACTCATTTTTTATGGTAATTTGTGACGAACAAAGCTAATTGTTAAGATGCTTTTAAAAATCTCAACTTCTGTGATAGATTTTAAGACAAATGTTATATGCACATGTCGTATGAGTAAATAATCTGCAACTAATAGTATTGAGCTAGGTTGAGCTCCATTACATCTTCGCTCAGTCATTCCGCCGTCACAACCGTCTGAATTGAAAATGAGAAAAGTGGATTAGAAATTTGTAACCTATTTGAATTTGAGTCAAAATTGTATTCATGAAAAATAATCATTGAGTAAACTTTGAACTATGCAGGTTTTTTTAGTTTCTAAAAGTTGTCAAAGTGCGCTAATGGACAATGTCATTGATTTCTGAGCCATTGATTGGTATCAGTAACTAGGGGGCGTCTCTGGTGGATCCACTACTATTTGGTGGATCCATAAGTCCAGATCTGAACCATACGTTTGATAGATCGGATGTGTGTTATTGTGACACGTGTCAGAGGGTTAGAAATTGATTTGGTTAGTGATGAACTGAGTTTTAGTGGGGTGAGGGTAGTTAGGTCATTATGATGAGGCTCCTTTCTGTCATTTCGGTTGGAGAGAGGGTTTCGAAAGGAGCAGCGGGTGGAGAGAGGATTCGAAAGGAGCAGAGCGCGACGACCGACGGGAGTTTGAATCGGGCGGTGAAGAGGAAGACCGACGAAGAGGAAGACCGACGAAGAGGAAGACCGACGAAGAGACGACAGCGTGGGTCTGCTTGTTGGCCGTGAACCGACCTCCGTTTTGGATCCTAGAGGTAGTCCTAGTCCACCCAACTCGTCTTCCATGCTGGCTTCTTCTAAAAGTAGCTCCGCCAGCGGCGCGGTGTCGCAAGACTCCCGGCAACACAAGAGGTATGAGGGTCGAAGTCTGCAGAAATTGGTATTTCGTTTTTAGTCAAACTCCTCCAGCGAGCCCTAGACGGTTCTGATTAACCGTCCAAATCGGCGCCGGTTAATTCTCCGCTGTCCAACTAGGTACACTCCCGCCGCATTAGGTCAAATTGAAAGTTTAAAATTTGACTGTAAACTCGTTGGTATTGTGGATCGGTGATGTACGATGAGTTAGGGAATCTTGTATTTCTTATTAATATAATGATTGCTTTATGTTGCTTATGATTGTGCGGTTAGTGTTGTTTTTTTATGGTAGATATGTGAGATTGTGTTGGTATAGATTTGGGAAGCGAAATGGCTGTTTGTGAGGTGCCGATAATTAGATTAGTTTGGTTTGGAGAGCTCAGGTTGTGATATTTAGTGTGATTGTGTGTGTGTATTGGTTGAGTGGTTTGTAAGGGGATGTAGTGTATTAAGGTATTCATGGTCTTCGGTGCTAATTTTGTTTGATTATTCTGATTTGGGGAGTTTTTTTTGTTGTTGCAGAACTTCTGAAATGGAGAATCGTGTTATCAGTGCGGATGTATTTTAGCGAATTGGGCATTTTGAGTTAACATTTGGAACATATAACTTATCGAACTTGTTGTTGCACTTTGTTAATGCACCTTATTATTGCACTTCTCTGTTGCACCTTGTTGTTGCACTTTTATGATGCACCTTGTTGTTGAACTTTCTGATGCACCTTGTTGTTGCACTTTTCTGTTGTATTTTGTTTTTGGGTCGCAGAGTAACAATGCAAGTATGAATCAAAAACTTAGCTTTACATTTAACACTTGCATAGTTACTGTGGTGTCTTTTACAACACAGATACCAGCGTACAACAAAACGTATGTTCAACATTGATTTTGCATTTGTAATTTGCATTTTATAGTTGCATTTTCAATTTGCATATTCGAAAGGGGAAATAAATTAGATTATCGCGACATACAAGGAAATTACAATGTTTTCATCAAAAAGTTCATTATCAAAATTAAATTCATCAAAATGTGATTTGCAAGTAAAATACGATTTCTAATGGTTTTGCATCAGCATATTGCTCTGAAAGTCCACCAGCCATCTATTTAGCCAACTTAAAAGTACGGAAGTATATTAAATTTATATAAAAATAGCAATACAATGAATTATATTAAATTTATATAAATTTAAATCAATTTGTAATTTGTAATTGCATTTGTTAGATCATACTGAAAACATTACTGTGAAGCCGGGTAAAAGCAACACAATGAACATGGAACACAATTGTAGCTTTAATGCAACTCTAAAATGCAACTGCAAAATGCAAGATCAAAATGCAAGTTTGAAATGCACATGTGAAATGCAGCAATGAAATGCGATAACTAAATAAACAGAATTTCATTCAACAGAGCGTACAATCAGCACATTGCTCCAAACGTCCACCAGCCATCTAACCTTAAACCTTAAAACCCTAAACCGTAAATTCTAAATCCTAAACCTTAAATTCTAAACCTTAAATCATGAACCCTAAACCTTAAACCCTAAAACTCCAAACACTAAACAATAAACTTCAAACCCTAAACCCTAACACAAATGGGAATCCCCCTGCTGCATAGGTTCGGTAGAAATAGAACTCCGCCTCAATTGACTGAAAATTTTGTTTATGCTTGGAGGTTAATTGCTCTGCACACAACGAAGTCCAATATGTTACCCCATTCGGTGATGTAGTCACTAAACAATAGAAATCATTTGTTATCGTACAACTATGATTACCATCTGCCAACACCACACAAAAAAGGGTAAATGATACGGAAACATATTAAATTTATACAAAAATAGCAATACAATGAACATGGAACACATTTGTAGCCTTAATGCAACTGTAAAATGCAACTTCAAAATGCAAGATCTAAATGCATGTGTGAAATGCACAAGTGAAATGCAACAATGTAATGCGATAACTAAAATCATGGTCTTCGCATTGATCTTCGCATTGAGTCCAATATGTTGCCCCATTCGGCGATGTAGTCACTAAACAATGAGAATCATCCGTTACCGTACAACTGCGATTTCCAACTGCGAACAGAACACAGTTTAGGTAAAATGATACTGAAGCATATCATTTTTTTTGAAAGTAATGCAATGCAACACAACACAGGGACGACTGCATGCTGAAGTGTAAGTGGGAAAAAAATGCAACTATAGGATGCAACTACAAAGTGCAATAGTAAGGTGCACATGTGAGGTGCAACAGTTAAAATGCAGTTGAGGGTGGGATTATTTGGTTTACAAACGGGTTAGAATGGGTTGAGATTATGAAAATGGTGGGGAAATGAAAAGCTTGGATTATAAAAATGGTGGGATTGATTAAGAAGAGAGGGTTTGGACTATGAAAATGGTGGGAAAATGAAAAAGCTTGGATTATGAAAATGGTGGGGAAATGATAAAGCTTGGATTATGAAAATGGTGGGATTGATTAAGGAGAGAGGGTTTGGATTATGAAAATAGTGGGTTTGTAAGGAGAGAGGGATTGATTAAGGAGAGAGGGAAAATGGTGGGTTTGTAAAGAGAGAGGGAAAATGGTGGGTTTGTAAGGAGAGAGGGATTGCATTAAACGAACAATCTAATCATTGCATTAAATGCTACTAACTAAACTAATTAAAATGCAACTATTCCGAATTTGCCCTTTAGTTAGCTTTCAAGTGGGACACGTGGACTCCTTTGACACCATTGATCTTAAACCATCCAAGGGCTAATAAATGGACTCATGGATCCACCAAATAGTAGTGGATCCACCAGAGTAATTCCCTCAGTAACTATATGTTTTTTGGAGAAAGGTCATGTAGATGGTGCAGAGTTTATATCTATATTTATATGGGTTAATTCTAGATGACCATCTACATAATAAGCAATTTTCTACAAAATCACCTGTATATTGTAATATTATATTTGATCACCCGCATAACATTTGTCGTTACCAAACAACCACTTATCACTCTTTCGTCAAATATTCCGTAAAATGTATTTGATTTTTAATATAATAATAGTATTTTTATTACAATACATCACCTCTATATTAAATGAGTATCCACTTCACCACTTTTATAATCACTTCGTTTACCATATATCCATCTCTTCGTTAACTGAGGTGGTTCTTTGGTAATATTAGTAAGTGGTCGAATGTATATTACAATATATAAGTAGTTTCATGGAAAATGGCCTATTATAACGGTGATCATCTGGAATTAACCTATCAATCAATATGAACTAGTCAAGTGGGACAAGTACAATAGCGATGTCCATACTCAAATAATGCATTATGTTTCTAAGGAGATTGGAGCAATTGTAATTCATCTAAAAGATTGCATACGTGCTTGACAAATTTTGCAGAATGGAGGATATATGAGGCCAAGACTTTATGCTAAAAGGAAGGAGATAAACAGTTTTGTGCAAGGAGAAATGATGGTAATTAAGTATCATAGAAAGTTCCTGCAGCTGTGGTCAGAAAAGGAAGGAAGCTTTACAGAATCATGAAGCTTGTGCTTTGGGGATGAACCGTAAGGCCACAAGATACGTGAAAAAGAAGTAAAAGATAATGCAGTTCTTGATGGGGCTAGATGAGATTCATGCACAAGTTTAGAGGCATTGTGCTGTCCATGAAGTTTATGCCTGACATTTTTCGAGACCTCTAACAATGAAATTTCTGCCATGTACTCATTTCAAGGAAATGACTCTGAAGAAAACCTTACAATGGAAGTGAAACTCAAATAGTAAACAAAATTAGTTTAAAGGAGTTGACAGCTATATGGACAAGTAAATCAGGACAAAAAGAATATCTTATGTTCAAATTGTCAGATGCAAGGTCACAAAAGGGAAAAATAATTCTGCTCAGATAACTCTGTTAATGCTGATGCATATCGTTACATCCAGTGATCATATAAGGTACTTCATGTTTAACCTCTTTAAACATATACTCACATGACTGCATTATATACAGTCACTACGTACTTTTACACACTTTGCAACATGCAAGTGTGTGTTGCAAAAGAGCAAAAATGTGTTGCGTAAGCCTCGTGCAACATACAACATGTTGCAAAAAATATTGTCGCATAGGACGTGTCGCATAAGTCATGCAACATACATCGAGGGGTATGTTGCATAAGCGTTAACCACTTTTGCAACGTTAGGTTGTTGCATTAGACTACGTTGCATAAACGTTTTACCTTTTGCAACATGCTTCTTTCAGTGCATTGTTTATTTTAACGCAATGTGAAATATGTTGCATAAGTATATATTCATTCGAAATATCTCGCCTTTCGCAACGGTATCTTGTGCAACATAGCTTAAACAGTACACTTATTCAACATAATTAAAGTATAATAAATATAATAAATATAATAAACATATGTATTATTATTCACACAACCAAAATTGTATTAAAATTATACAATCCAAAAATACTCAAATTTTGAGTTACATCAAGAATGATGCTAGGTAACTTGTGCTTATCCGGTCTTCACATCGCTCCCTGAATGATCATCTTGCCAAAGCTAAAACACTGGCACAATTGACTTCATCACCAGCTCCGGCCTCATCACTCCCATTGATGCCACTCCAACCCCACTCTTTGCCGTTCCATATGCTGCCCCCATACCTAAAACACCCACCATGTAAACATCAGCACTCTGCAGTACTCAAATATCTCATCCTTTTCATCAGCCATTCAGCCTTACCTCGGAAAAACGTATACACTAGAACAGAAAATCAAAAAAGCTCGCATCTTCCTAATCAAAGCAAACCCCCACCAACCCAATCATCAACAATTAACAAAGGGAAATGGAATTGGTGGGAGCATTCGGCGGTGAAGATGGCGGTGCCCTGACCAGCTTTCACGGTCAGCAAGCAAACTCCGCATCTCGGCTGCAGAACAAAATTAACCCACACATAAAACTAGCAACTGATTAAACGAATTAAGTGGCTAATTATGTGATTGATAATTAATTGCTTACTTTGGAGAGGGTGGATTTGAGAAGTGAGAATCTGGAGGGGGAGGTGGGGGAGGAAGGGTATGAGGGAAATCTTGGATTGTTTTTAGCTGAAGAGAATGGTGTGGAAGATGAGGTTTTGCAGGTGAGTCTAGGGGAGTTGGACACGGAGGAGGATTGGGAAACAGTTGCGGTGGCGGATGCTGTGCGGCATCGGAGATTACCTGATGCTCTGGGAGTGGAGTATGTGGAAGAGGAGAAGAAGCTGAATCTGGAAGTGGGTGGGGTTGTATCGTCAGAGGGGATTGGTTTGGTTGTGTTGGTGTGTTTGGAGATGGTGACGGCTGATGAGAGGGGAAGCTGAATATGTGTTTAGTTTTAGGGTTTGAACTTTGAAGATCGACCATTCAGATTGAATCTGAAAATTTTACTTTTCCCTCTTTCTTTCTTTCATTTCCCCCTTCTTATATTCGATGACGTGTCTAAGGGTGATTCGTCAATATATGTTCACTCGGATGATAATCTCTACCCTTCATTCAACCATTAACCATGACCGTTGGATCAAACACTATACAAAATTATAATAAATAAATCAGATTGAATGTTTGAATATAAGTGTAATTAAATTAATTTGAATAAAAATGGTCAATAATAAGTATATAGTACCAAGAGTTGCAGTAATTTTTGAATGAAAATTATAAAAATTGAATAAATTATATACCTAAATTAGAGTTAAATTTAAATCAATTCCATATATAATTTATTTTCGGACTCGAAAGTTCTAAAGTTGCGGTAAATTTTGGAAACAAATTAATGAAATTTTTATAAAGTGCATAAAATTCGGATATGGATAAATCTTCTTATTTATTAACTTTATTTTCACCACATTCTTTTTCATTTATGGGAACTAAACTTTTAAAATTGAAAATATGTTAGGATTCTCGCTTGATTTTAGTTGTTTGATAAATATAATAGAGTAACATTAAACAACATTTTTGCCTAAGCTCAAATCCAATACCCTATACAACATTTGAATGTCTAATTGTTCGATTAAAATTTAAAGTATTATTTTTGAGTATATTGAATTTAAATGATATAATTTAAATTTCAAAAAAAATCAATTAAATCCTAATAATATGCTGAATTCATATGGATCAAATTTTATTTTCCAATTTGTTAATGCATGCACTAGCACCTAAATTATATACCCTAAATCTTAAGGTTTAAGGATCAAGCATATATGACACACCCTATATTCCAAACCCTATAATCCAAACCCTATACCCCAAACCCTTACCTCAAACCCCAAACCCTATGCCTCAAACCTCAAACCCTTTGCCCCAAACCTCAAATACTATACCTCAAACCTCAAACCCCAACCCTTTACCCCCAACCCTTTACCCCCAACCCTTACCCTAAATTATAATTAGTTTCTAGAAGAATATTTAATTAATGTGAGATATAGAGATAACATATCAATCATTTGATATCCCTACCTTTACATATATAACTTTACAACTATAGAATATGATGTATTGATTAATAGAATATGATGTATTTAAAAGATTATTGATTATACCCAAAACCCCAAACCCTTAGGGTTATACCCCAAACCCTTAGTAAACCCTAAACCCTAGGCTTATACCCCAAACCCTAAATATTCTGAATTTAATTATTATTCAATCAATTAATAAGCACAATTTTTTATCTAAGTCGATTAATATAAGTTGTTGGATCAAAATTAGAAAATTAAATCTAAATATTTATTCATTATCAATTTTCCTTCACACTTTCCCTCCTCTTTTTACTCTCCCTCTTTTTTATTCCACGAAATATTTCCATCTCACCCATTATTCATTCTTGTAAAATTTCCCCCTCAATTTTCCCTCCCCATATTTCCCTTCATAGTTTCATAATTAATGTAAACATACTTTTGCAACATACAAAGACAAAGTATGTTGCGTAACCGAACGAGAACAAACAACCCCTCACCAACCATCATAACCTATTTGTACTATTTACTTTCAAACGACGGTTGAAAAGTCAACAAGCTTTCCCTGTTCCATGTAATGCAACATACATTGTGATGTTGCGTAATTGTATGTTGCATTAGTACATCATTTTAAGTTATGCAACATATGTTTAGATGTTGCGTTAGGGTATGTTGCGAAAGTGATCTAAGACAACGTGTCCTCTTACGCAACGTCAACTTAAATGTCGCGAGGAACTTATGCAATATACACCTATGCAACACCAATTTTTCGATGTTGCAAGAGGTATAAAAGTGCGTAGTGAGTGGAGCGACAAACCACATAATCCCTCGTGAATATTGCTACGAGATGTTAAGAAACATGAAGTTTCATAAAGAGTTTTTATGCCAATTATGGATGGGGTATTAGTAAGTGACATTGGAAATTAAACTCATGAATGTGCTGCTAGTTCCTGAGATGAAGTTCAATTTACTTACCTTCCGATTGGATGCGGGAAAAAAATAGCGGAAAGAAAATTTAAGGAAAATGTAAAGGAAAGTAATTTTCCCATGGAAAATGGATAATTTTTTTACATGATTTCCTTTATTATTTTAATTTTCCTTGTTACAACACCCAAATATTTTCCTTTAAATTTTCTATCAAAGTTTCTTTTGCACCCATTTTCCATACAACCAAACAGAGCATTAGTGTGTCTTGACTTGTGAAAGACATAAAAGTCCAATTCATTTTACTCACAAAGCTTGCTGCATCGAGGACCTAGCAAAGCCAGTTACAACCAAGATTGGTGAAGCAGTTCGTGGACTCTACTAGTACAAAGAAAACAAACCTAGAAAGGTTTGCAGTATGCAAGCTAATATAGAGGGTTTTTACTTTGACCCAAAAGATTGGGACATGTCCCTTCTGCAAAACTTTTAGAAAATATAAAACAATACATTCCAAGAATAGACTGGGAATTTGAAAGAATGTAGTGTCATGTAGGGAATGTATCACGTGGATGCATCTATTTTGGTGGACTCATGAACACCCTCTTGCATTCGTTGATTGCATTTTTCAATGCAATAGATTGCATCACGTCATTGCACTTGTCACGTGCATATTACGTGCAAACATGTGCAACTCACATGCTCCAGGAACCACCGGCCATTAGCGCTGTCAATTATTCCGTTAAAAGCGTGCTTTAATGGATGGTTTGTGAAAAAAATAAAATTTTATGGGTGGTTCAAAAGAATACTAGAAATGATAGTGAGTATAATATTTATTATCTTAAAATTAAGAACAATATGTAGTAAAATCATACATTTAAAATTTATTGTTGTTAATAATATAATAAAGGGTAAAATTAAGAGCAATATGTAGTAAAATTTATTGTTTATAAACCTGCAACTATTCATCAAAAGTGAAATAAAGGAAAAAGAGAAAGATAAAATAAAAATTTGGGTTCCGAACTGAAGAACGAGTGATTGAATAAGACTAGTACCGTGAGGAACTATGTAAAAAGTGAAATACGTTAAGCAACAATAATTTTTATTAATACAACATATGATTTTAATAATCGGCAAACTCAACGAATACGTGATTTTCACATAGGGTAAATTTCAGAAAACCACTCGTAATAGGCATAATTACAGAAAACCACCGCCCCAAAACGTATTTATAGAAAACCACTTCTATAAATAGCATCGTTAGCATTTCACCACCTTGTTACTGTTCCATTACAAGAATCGTTATACGCGTGATTACACGCGGTTTTTTAAATATTTTTATTCAGACTAATTTTTAGAAAACCACTTATATAACACGATTAAATATAAAAATCATCTATATAACATAAACAATTATAGAAAATTTAAACATATTTTAAATATAATTAAAATAAATTTAATTAAAATTTCAGTATATTTATTTAAATTCCGTAGTATTTAGTTTAAGAATAATAGGAAGGGATCAGATATAAAGGTTAGTTTTGGTATAAAATATAAAACTATCCCAACCGTAGATTGATTTCAATCCAACGGTTTTAAAAAGCATTTAAATACTTACCAAAATAACAATTAAAGGGCAAATCCGTAATGTTCCATAAAACAAATATACTGAAGATTATTTTTACAATTTTACATATCATATCCTTAAAATCCTCCAACTAATTATATCGGTTACGTTCTTCCTAAATTAATCGTAATTCCATTATGTTCTGAATTTTGTCCTCCAACTTATTATATCATAGTTCCATTATCCTCCAACTAATTATATCGATTATTCTTCCTAAATCAACTGTGATTCCATTATGTACTAACACGGTCCAAAATATTGTAAAGTATGGTTCTAGAACCCTATACATAAAAAATTTGGACCATATCATAATCGACCATTATATTGATTATTATATGCTAGGTACAACCTAATGTGATATATGGGTCATAAACAATTTCGATCGATCAGGGTTTTCAGTTCAAAAGCTGCAAATAGTATACATAATGTGCATGGTCCAAATATGCAAACATTATGGTCCTAGAACCATGTAATGTAATTGTTTGGACCATATCTAATTTTTTGGACCATGTCTAATTCAACAATCATATAATATTTTTTTTATCATGTCTAATTATTACGATACATGGTACTAGATCCATATAATGTATTTTTTGGATCATGTCTAATTATTACAATACATGTTTCTAGAACCATATAATGTATTTTTTTGGACCATGTCTAATTCAACAATCTGAACATAATTTTTGTTTATTTCAATATACATGGTCCATAATATCCTATTGTAAGGTTCTAGAATCATATAGTTCACAATATTTCAACAAGGGTTTACTACAATTCTCTAGTAAACCCTAAACCCTACTAGAGAATGTGAAAAGTTGCTCTGATAGATATCATCTTTAATCTACTGCTGTATCCCCTTACTTATGACTTTCATCTTTTGAAACTTATGTTGTATATGTATCACGTATGTGGTGTTTTTTCTGTTTATATTTGGATAATTTACTTGCCTATGTTTTTATTGCAGTACCAAAACGTCTTTGCGCCACTTATCAAGCTAGCTAGAAGCTGATTATGACAACGTATGTATACTGGTCTATACATTTCGTATTACTTTGATGGGTTTTCAGTTGTTTTTTATTTATTTATTCACTATACTGCAAGAAGTCTTTTGATTTTTCTTCTGTTATATATTTTGTTTTGGGTATTTTGGAAGTTGATTTGTTTTTGGCTGATCTTAGATGATGAAAAAGTCTCAAAGCAAAGACAATCTGACAATTTGTTGGGATATAGGTCTCAACAAGAAACTCGTAGCTTATTTTATTTTTCCAAAGATACTGGATCATCTCTTTCTTATTGATATGAAAATAATTCACTTTGATAAGCAGTTCCTCTCTGTTCTCGGTCTGTTCAGCCCTTGGCTGATGGAGTAGAAATAAGTTTTTTTATAAGCAACTGATACATTTGTTTGGTTCGGACTGAATTTTTTTGGCTTTAGGCAGTTTCCTACTCGGCCTATGCATTTTTGATCGATGACCAAAGCTGATTATTTTTTACTATTTTTTCCCACAGAAACTCGGAAAGAACAAAGAAGTAGAAAAAGTAGAAATGGCTTGTACACCAATTGGTCGTGTGGCGTCTCCTGACTTAGCCTGTGAATTACTCATTGGCATCTCTGATTCGCTACCGGACAACATAACTGGAACCAACTCCTTAGCTGAAGAACCATGTTCAGTTGAAAATTACAACAAAACAAATAAATAGAAAGATCAAACTTTAATGTTGGATTTATGGAGCTTGATGGGCCAAAGGAATGGGAAAGCCCAATGCTTGCTTGAATATGAGATGATTCATGCTTCTAGCGTGTTATTTCCTGTCCATTGGATCAAGTCAAAATTGGATGGCTGAGATCTAAAGGAAGCTAGAGTATAAAAGCATCATTATCTCAGATAGGGTTTCAAGATTGCTCTCTCTTGCTCCACAGCGCCGATTCACTTCAGTTTGGGTTTTGTGGTGTTTTCCAGCGATTCTCTAGATCGTTGGTGTTCTTTACTTTCTCTCGGTATATTGAGTGTTGTAGTGCCAAGTGCACGGTAGATTTGCTCAGTTTTGAACAGTTTGTTGTAACATTCAGGGAGAGTGAGTAGAGTAGGTCAGAGAGTGAAAGTGAAGCAGATCTGAGTGTATCTTTGTACGCAAACTTTGCTGCTGGTTCCGGCTGGTATTTTCCGGGTGATAGTGTAGACAACCGAGCCACAGGAGCTCAACGACCCTTCGGGGATATAACCACGGTATAAATCAGGTGTATACTGTTCTTATTTGCATTTCTTTAAGTTATTTAATACTTAGGACAGATTTGCAGGATAATTAGTATAGATCTTGTGTTGCCGAAATCTGACCGGAATATTATAGGTCCGGTAACTTATTTAGTTTAGGACTAGATTACTACAGTGGTATCAAAGCCAGCTTATTAGATTCCGGCTAGGAATAGAGAAGTTTTAGTTAGTTCAAGGATAGAGGTTTATCAGTACGATGGGAAGTCAGATTTCGGGTCTGGAGCATCAAGATAAGGGCCCTGTTGTCTCACAACAAGGTCCTTGTTACTCTTACAGACCCTGACAAGTGGTCGGAGGAACAAAAGAAACGCAAGGAGGAGATAAATGAAGAAGCACACAATCTCTTGGTGCTAAACCTTGCAGATCATGTGCTGAGGAAGGTCAGCACGGAAAAGACCGCTTTAGGTCTTTGGAACAGGTTAGTTTCCTTGTTTTCAATTCAGCAAGCTCCTAATTTAGCTTACCTTAAGGCTGCTGCATTTAGTTTTAAGATGGATAGTACTAAGTCTATTGATGATAATTTAGATGAATTCTTGCGTATGACTTTGCAATTGAATGACACTGAGTATGCTTTAGATGAAAAGAGTATTGTAATGATCTTGATGAATTCTTTGCCTGATTCTTATCAACCTGTTAAGAACGCGTTCCAGTACACTGGAACTTTACCTAGTTATGATATATTATGTACTGCTTTAAGAACTAGGGAAATTGAGATTAGGAATAATAAAGCTAAGAATAACTCAGGTCTGTTTGTTAAGTCTAAGAATAAGAATCAACTAATAAATCTAAGGATAATGCTAGTATTAAAGCTAAGGGTAATGGGGAGCAGAACAAGGATAATAATAAAAATCAGAAAGAGACTAGGAAATGTTTCTACTGTGGTAAAACTGGACATCTTAAAAAGAATTGTTATAAATGGCAGAATAGGGCTAAAGATGCTAATAACAATGAAAATAACCTAGCTACTACAAATGATGCTTCTGCTGATTGTGGTGAAGTCTTGAGTGTGTCTGATAAAATTGTCTCTGATAATTGGGTGCTTGATTCTGGCTGTTCATTTCACATGAGTCCTAATAGAAATTGGTTTGTAGATTTTTCTGAAAACATTAATGAAAAGGTGTTTATGGGAAATGATAATGTGTGTGATGTGCTAGGAATTGGCTCAGTTAGACTGAGATTGAGTAATAATAATATTGTTACTTTGACTAAGGTCAGGTTTATACCTGACCTGAAGAGAAATTTAATTTCTCTTGGTGCATTAGATGACTCAGGATGTGTTTGTGTGGCTGAGAAAGGTTGTATGAATGTTTATAAACATGATAAATTGCTGATGTCTGGTTCTAAGATTGCTGGCTTATATGTTTTGAATGATGCATGTTGTAATGTGGCTGGAAATAAATCTGATAGTACTGTTAAGTGGCACTTAAGATTAGGTCACATGAGTTTTAAAGGTTTAACTGAATTAAGCAAACAATCTGTGCTTGATAAATCTGAAATATGTGAATTGCCTTTTTGTGAATGCTATGTATTATCTAAACAACATAGGCTGAGTTTCTCATCTGCTAAACATGTTTCTAAGGCTGTTTTAGAATATGTGCATGCTGATTTGTGGGGTCCTGAAGGGTATGAATCACATGGGGGTGGAAAATATTTTCTATGTATTGTTGATGACTTTTTTCGCATGGTGTGGACTTTCTTACTTAAAACTAAGGATGAAGCATTTAGTAAGTTTAAAACCTGGAAATTATTAGAAGAAAACCAAACTGGTAAAAAATTAAGGTGTTTAGAACTGATAATGGTTTGGAATTCTGTAATGCTGATTTTGATGATTTGTGTGCTGAATCTGGTATTCTAAGGCATAAGACTGTGAGGTTCACCCCTCAGCAAAATGGTATTGCTGAGAGGATGAACCGAACCCTGTTGGAAAAGGTGAGAGCATTGCTCTTCACCTCAGGGTTACCTAGGGCCTTCTGGGGAGAGGCATTAGCTACTGCCACCTATTTAATCAATAGGAGCCCTAATAGAAGCCTAGAATTTAGATGCCCATTAGAAAAGTGGACTGGTAGAAAACCTAACCTAAGTCACCTTAGGATATTTGGTTGTTCAGCATATGCACATGTTAGAGAAGGTAAACTTGACCCTAGATCCATAAGATGCATTTTCTTAGGGTACCCACTAGGTGTTAAGGGATATAGATTATGGGATAGGGATTCACCTGGCCTAAAGATAATAATCAGCAGGGATGTAGTCTTTAATGAAGGTATTTTTCCTTATAGACAAGAGAACCCAACCCCTGAACCTAGTCCCCAAGTAGGAGAACCTACTAGAACCTCAATTGAGGTGGAGCCAGTTCTGATCAATGATGATCAGGACATTCAGGGTCAGGTGGAGAATATTCCCATTGATCCAGACCAGGATTTAATTGATCAGGGTGATCAGAACCTGGAATATGAGCAAGATCAAGCTGGGGATCCAGAGATCTTGGAGCCCTCCCAAACTGAGCAGCTGGAAAACTACCAGTTGGTGAGGGATAGATCTAGAAGGAACCCTAGACCAAACCCTAGATACAATAACCTATCATATGCTGATCTAGTCTTCACTGCCCTAATAGCTGCACATGAGATTAAAGCTGTAGAACCTGAAACCTACCTTCAAGCTATTAGTTCTAAGGATAAAAATAAGTGGATAGAAGCAATGAATGAGGAAATGAATTCCCTTAAGGTAAATCAGACCTGGACCCTAGTTAAGAGACCTAAAGACCATAAGTTAGTACAATGTAAATGGTTATATAAGATAAAGGAAGGTCAGTTTGAGAATGATCCCCTAAGATACAAAGCAAGACTTGTAGCAAAGGGGTTTACTCAAAGGGAAGGGATAGATTATAATGAGATATTTTCCCTGTGGTCAAATTTAAAACAATTAGGATCATGCTTGCTTTGGTTGCTTGTTTTGATTTAGAACTAGAACAATTGGATGTTAAGACTGCTTTTTACATGGTGTCTTGGATGAAAAGATCTATATGTATCAGCCTGAAGGTTTTGTTAATGAGAAGCTGCCTGATCATGTGTGTTTGCTGAATAAATCTTTGTATGGACTGAAACAGTCACCTAGGCAATGGTATAAAAGATTTGATGCATTTGTACTGAGTTTAGGTTTTGCTAGAAGTAATTTTGATGCTTGCTTTTATTTCACAAATGATGACATTCCTATGTATATTCTGCTCTATGTGGATGATATGTTATTAATTAGCAAGAGCATGCCTAAGTTGTTAGAACTGAAACAGAAATTAAGTGCTGAGTTTGACATGAAGGATTTAGGCAGAGCTAGGAAAATATTAGGGATGGTCATTGATAGGGATAGAAGTAACATAAGTTAAAATTGCATCAAAGGCCTTATTTAGAAAAGCTGATTTCTAAGTTTGGGAATTTTAATAGCAAACCTGTTTGTGTGCCGGTTCCCCCACATTTCACATTGAGTAAGGCTCAATGTCCTAGGACAGAGTCTGAAAAAATTGAGATGGAAAGTGTGCCATATGCAAATGCAATTGGCTCACTTATGTACGCTATGATCAGCACAAGGCCTAATCTGTGCTATGCAATTTCATTGCTTAGCAGGTACATGGCTAACCCAGGGAAAGATCACTGGTTAGCATTACAATGGGTATTTTTATGTGAACAGTACCCTGGATATAGGTTTAAATTTTGGTAAAAGGTCAAATGATATTGAATTGATTGGTTATGTTGATGCTGATTTTGCTAGTGATAGAGATACTAGAAAATCTAATACTGCATATTTCTTTACTTTAGCAAATAACTGTATTTCTTGGAAATCACAATTACAGCCATTAGTTGCATTATCTACGACTGAGTCTGAGTATGTAGCTATCTGTGATGCGTGTAAGGAATCTGTTTGGTTGCAAGGCTTGTTATCTGAGTCAAATATTTGTAAGAATGTTGCTGTGATTTACTCTGATAGCCAATCTGCCATTCATCTTAGTAAAAATCCTGTGTATCATGAACGTACTAAGCATGTAGATATTAAGTTTCACTATATTAGAGAACTTATTTCTGCTGGTAAAGTGTTTTTGTGTAAAGTTCCTACTGCTGATAATCCAGCAGATATGGGAACAAAGGTGGTGACTAACCTGAAGTTCAAGCATTGCTTGAAACTATTATTTGTTGAGTGATTGTAGGTACACGAGTGATGAATGAGGATTTCGGTTGTTTGAACTAAGGAGTTTTGGCATCATATTAATTGGCTGCTGATGGTCTGAAGAAATGGGAAGAAGGGAATGATTTCTGATGATCAAGAGCTGTTGTTATTTGGTGCTGTTGGGATCAAGCTCCAGGTGGAGATTTGTTGGATTTATGGAGCTTGATGGGCCAAAGGAATGGGAAAGCCCAATGCTTGCTTGAATATGAGATGAGTCACGCTTCTAGCGTGTCATTTCCTGTCCATTGGATCAAGTCAAAATTGGATGGCTGAGATCTAAAGGAAGCTAGAGTATAAAAGCATCATTATCTCAGATAGGGTTTCAAGATTGCTCTCTCTTGCTCCACAGCGCCGATTCACTTCAGTTTGGGTTTTGTGGTGTTTTCCGGCGATTCTCTAGATCGTTGGTGTTCTTTACTTTCTCTCGGTATATTGAGTGTTGTAGTGCCAAGTGCACGGTAGATTTGCTCGGTTTTGAGTAGTTTGTTGTAACATTCAGGGAGGGTGAGTAGAGTAGGTCAGAGAGTGAAAGTGACGCAGATCTGAGTGTATCCTTGTATGCAAACTTTGCTGCTGGATCCGGCTGGTATTTTCCGTGTGATAGTGCAGACAACCGAGCCACAGGAGCTCAACGTGGATTAAACCCTTCGGGGATATAACCACGGTATAAATCAGGTGTATACTGTTCTTATTTGCATTTCTTTAAGTTGTTTAATACTTAGGATAGATTTGCAGGATAGTTAGTATAGATCTTGTGTTGCCGGAATCTGACCGGAATATTATAGGTCCGGTGACTTATTTAGTTTAGGACTAGATTACTACATTTAAAAATTCCGAATTCTATGGACGAAGACTCTCAGGATGTAAAACGATTTTGGACTTGAAACATTTCTTGTACTATTAAATATTTCGGAAGTTTTCTATCAGCTTCTTGAGTTTACTTGGCAGTATATCCTTCCTGTTTCGGGTGTTTTAGCTTCACGGATGGAAAATTAATGCGAGAACTACTAGAACAAGTTGATTAATTAAATAAACCGTTATTCTTTATTTCACAAAAACTATGTCTCGAAAATTGGACATGCTAGCTTGTTGAACTTTGCAATTATAGGATCAACTATATCCTATAATTCATTGAACCATCTCATAGTTTTCCGGAATTCGCTTCAACGCATTCGAGAAATTCCCGGAAAACTTCCTTCTCAGCCCGAAATAAACTCTGCCGACGTAAGCGCTATCACTTTGAAGGACCAAGACCAAAGAAAGCACCAACGAATTCAGCCGAGCAAGGTGAACCGAGTAACACTCAGTAGCCCGAGCAGGAAGAGGAAGCCACGGACAAGGAAGGTGAGCCGCCTTATGTAGCACCACCACCTTACGTTCTACCACTTCCATTCCCAAACAGACAAAAGAAGGTAAAAGAAACAGCCGCATTTAAGAAGTTTGCTGAAATTCTCGGAAAGCTTAGCATCGCTCTACCATTTTCAGAGGTAATTTCTCAAATGCCCACCTTTGCTAAATTCTTGAAAGATATCACAACTCATCGTCGTGAATTATGTGATGTAGACCATGTTGCCTTAGGACCTAATTCTAGTGTCGTAATCCAACGTAAGATGCCTGCTAAGAAACAAAAAGATTATGGTTCATTCACTATACCGATCGCTGTAGGAGATATAAATATCGATGATGCCTTATGTGATCTAGGAGCAGGAGTTTCCATAATGTCATTTATCTTATATGAAAAATTGGGAATAGGAGAACTTTCTAGCACCACTTTAATCCTTAGACTAGCTGATATGTCTAAACGAGTACCAATTGGTGTGTTAGAAGATATGCCCGTTAAAATTGGAGAATTCTATGTTCCTGTGGATTTTTATGTGTTAGAAATAGATGATAACCCTTATGCCGAAATTCCTGTTATTATGGGAAGACCATTTTTAAACACAGTCAAAGCATTGATAAATTGTGGCGATGATTCAATTGAGTTGGACCTAAGTGAGGACAAGGTAAAATTTTATCTCTCTAAAATGATGAAAGCACCTACTTGTTCTTTGGATTGTGATTTGTTTGATGCTAATGTCTCAAATAGTGATATAGTTGATATTTCCGCGCTAACAATTCTTGAAAGTGAAGGAAAGAAAGATGGAAAAATTTCGAATCCATCGAGCAGAATTTGACCGAGCAGGAACTTACTTGTAATCATTCAATCATAAGCAACTCGAGCAAAGGTAACGAATTTGGTCTGGAATTGAAACGACTTCCACCAAATCTAAGGTACGAATTTTGGTTTCAAAATTTTTACCGGTGATCATAAGTGCTTTGCTGAATCAAGATGAAATTGTGAAACTCATGCAGGTTTTACGTACACATAAAGATGCTATAGGACACTCTATACATGATTTAAAAGGAATTAGTCCCGACGTATGCATGCATAGGATTCGTTTGTGCGATGACGCAAAACCATCTAGGGAGTTTCTTAGGAGACTAATTCCCAAATTAGGTGAAGTTGTTCTGAAAGAAATAACAAAACTTAGAGATGCAGGAATCATATACTCGATCCCCGATTCAGATTGGGTTAGCCCAATCCACGTCGTTCCAAAGAAAGGAGGATTAACCGTAGTTAAAACGAAAATGATGAATTAATCCCCACTAGAACAGTAACCGGATATAGGATGTGTGTCGATTATAGAAAACTTTATAAAGTAACTAAAAAAGACCATTTTTCTATTCCATTAGTGGATCAAATGTTGGAGAGACTTTCCAGGCACGAGTACTTTTGTTTCCTCGACGGGTATAGTGGATTTTTCCAAATACCTATCCACCCCGAGGACTAAGAAAAGACCACGTTCACATGTCCATATGGAACGTTTGCGTACAGAAGAATGCCTTTCGGGTCATGCAACGCTACGGAAACTTTTCAACAGTGTTGACGAGCACGTCGTTGAGTGCTGCAAATTTGTCCCGACTCTCCTACTAGTATAGTATTGGCAAGCAGGGGTCGAATCCACAGGGAACGGTGACAAATCTTCTTTTATCTACAACTAAAGATTGGGGTCTGTGAGTATGAGCAAGTAAGAGAAAAAGAAAACAGTTGCGCAAGTGAAACTGGCGCACAATCAGACAGCAGTTACGAAAGATGTTAACAAATATAAAAGAGATGAGCTCGGTTCAGATTCTTCACTATGAATTTCCATGTTTATCATTGGTCACTAAAGATACATGATATAAAGTTCACGCCATTTAAGGTCCTGTCACAGCTTAATAACCTACACATACATTCCGGTCAAGGTCCGTATGATATTATTATTCAATTCTAGTCTAGTCAACCACGAATCCGGTCAAGGTAGCTATCGACTTTTCTAGTGTTACTCCTATCATTCACAGTCACGTACTTCTGATAGTTTAACTATAGATAACAAATTTTACAACTAAGTCTGCGGTGCAAGGCTTCGCTTAATTGTCTATCCTAATTATCATGCAATTGAGCTTGGAATAATAATACTAAACTTATCATGCAATTAAGAACAAAACCTCTTTAGATGCACAAATTACGCAGACGCGCGAGTAACGCATGTAGGTCGCGCACGCCAATGTTTTTCACAATTACATCTTGAGATGTCACATTCACCTTAATCTAAACTAACTAAAAAATGAAAATTTTAACCTAAACTACCCCTAAGATACCTAAACTACTCCTAAGATAGATGTACTACTACCCCCCACACTTAAACAAAAACGTGTCCTCACGTTATGCGCAAGTAGTAAAGAAGGCAGAAGAAATGCATATAAAATTTCCAAACAGGTTACCTCTCGGAAGTCCCTTTGTTTAATGTCGTTGGCTCGACAGTACCTCGTTCGATCATTGCTCTGGTACTTCTTCAATGTTCATCCGAGTTTATGTACGTGCGCGGGTATCTGTACGTGCGCTAACTGAATCTGGAGCAAGTGTCTCGTGTTCTCTTGGTGTCGATAGATCGAACTCTTGTGTTGGTGGAATTGGGCCGGAAAGATACTGCTTAATTCGCTGGCCGTTCACCTTGAAGCGGTGATGATCATTCTCATTCCTCGAGTTCAACGGCTCCGTGTGCAAAGATCTTTGTGATAGTGAACGGCCCGGTCCATCTGCTACGCAATTTTCCTGGCATGATCTTTAAACGGGATGAGAATAACAAAACTTTATCACCAATGTTAAAAGAACGGCGCAGAATAAACTTATCGTGATATAATTTTGTGCGCAACTTGTAGTCGTGCGTGCTGTCATACGCGTCTGTGCGCAGCTCATCTAGCTCGTTCAAATCCAGCAGCCTTTCTCGCCCTGCACTATCTAAATCCAAATTGCATGTGCGCAATGCCCAGTATGCCTTGTGCTCCAATTCCACCGGAAGGTGACATGCTTTTCCATAAACCAACCGGAATGGAGAAGTACCGATTGGCATTTTGAAAGCTGTCCGATATGCCCATAGTGCGTCATCCAGACGAGGACTCCAATCTTTACATGTCGGTTTTACCATCTTCTCGAGTATCCGCTTGATTTCTCTATTGGAGATCTCAGCTTGGCCGTTTGTTTGTGGATGGTAAGCCGTGGATGTTCTATGCTGGACCCCATAGTGTTTGAGTACCTGCGCCACCATTCTGTTACAAAAGTGAGTTCCCTGGTCACTAATTAGTGCCTTGGGTACACCGTAACGACAAAAAATGTTAGTGCGCAAAAAATCAGTAACCGTTTTAGCGTCATCCTTTCTTGTAGCTTTAGCCTCAACCCATTTAGATACATAATCTACTGCTACAAGAATGTACTCAAACCCAATGAAGGGGGAAAGGGACCCATGAAATCGATTCCCCATAGATCGAATACCTCGTCGACCATGATAGGCATCTGCGGCATTTCATTGCGCGCGGATATGTTACCCACGCGCTGACATCTATCACAACTCTTGCAATGTGCATATGAGTCCCTAAAATCCAGAATCTAATATTTTCCTGCTAGTTCGTTTAGGGCCAAAGTGCCCACCACATGCATGTTCATGGCAGAATGCTAGACCGATTTTATTTCGTGATCCGGGATGCAACGTCTAAGTATCTGGTCAGGACCTATTCTAAACAAGTGCGGATCATCCCATAAGTACATTCTAGCATCATGTTTCAATCGTAGCCTTTGCGGTTTGTTAAAGGTAGGGGAAACGTACCAGTGACCAGGTAGTTCACAATGTGAGCATACCACATACCTTACCCTGTAGTGTCATTATGTGCTCATCTGGGAAGGTCTCCGTGATAATCCCTTGATCTTCTTCCTTGACTATACGACTCAAGTGGTCTGCTACCGTGTTGTCCGATCCCTTCTTGTCCTTGATTTCTATGTCGAATTCCTGCAAAAGCAATAACCAACGCATGAGTCTCGGCTTAGTTTCCTTCTTGGACATTAAATACCTCAGTGCCGCGTGATCTGTGAATATGATGACTTTGGCCCCTAATATGTATGCACGGAATTTCTCGAGGGCAAAAACAATGGCTAGCAGCTCTTTTTCAGTGGTAGTGTAATTCCGCTGCGCGGGGTCTAGAGTGCGCGATGCGTAGTAGATCGCGTGAGGCTTTTTGTCCTTGCGCTGACCAAGTACCGCGCCAACAGCGTAATCGCTTGCTTCGCACATCAGTTCAAACGACAAGTTCCAATCTGGCGCTTGAAGTACTGGCGCGCTAGTCAGTGCGCATTTCAGCGCGTCAAACGCTGCGCGACTGTCATCTGTGAAATCGAACATCACATCCTTTTGCAGGAGGTTAGACAAGGGAGTTGATATTTTAGAAAAATCTTGAATGAAACGTCTATAAAATCCAGCATGCCCTAAAAATGATTTAATGTCTCTAACACTAGTAGGGTATGGCAAGCTAGCAATTAGATCGATTTTTGCGTTATCTACCTTGAGTCCTTCTTTTGAGACAATATGGCCGACTACCACTCCATGCGTGACCATGAAGTGACACTTTTCATAATTCAGGACCAGGTTTTTAGACATGCAATGTTTCAAGACTTTATCTAAGTTATCCAAACATGTATCAAACGTGTCACCATGCACAGTAAAATCGTCCATTAATACCTCAATGCATGATCCCAACATTTTGAAAATATACTCATTACTAACCTTTGGAACGTACCTGGTGCGTTACATAATCCGAAAGTCATGCGCTGGAAAGCGAACGTACCGAAGGGACATGTGAATGTTGTTTTCTCTTGGTCTTCTACAGCTATGGGAATTTGATTATATCCTGAAAATCCATCCAGGAAACAGTAATGTGGCTTACCTGCCAATCGGTCAAGCATCTGATCTATGAATGGCAGCGGAAAGTGGTCTTTGCGCGTTACTGCATTTAGCTTCTGTATTCTTTTTGGTACCAGTTCTCCTGCTGCGTTTTCTATACCGTGATCCCTCCTTTCTTGGGATCACAATGAATTGGACCTACCCACTTGCTATCAGAGATCGGATAAATGATTCCAGCGTCCAACACCTTATAATCTCTTTCTGTACTACCTCCATCATGATAGGGTTGAGTCTTCGTTGGGCATCTCTGCACGGTTTAGCTCTATCTTCTAACAGAATTCGAAGCATGCACACGTCTGGACTTATTCCGCGCAAGTCATCCAACGTCCATCTAATCGCGTGCCTTGTTCTTGCGCAAGAACTTCCACCAGGCGCGCTTCTGCGCAGGCTCCAGCTGGCTCTTTATAATTACTGGCTTGGTCTCATTATCGCCCAAAATACGTACTTAAGGTGCTTCGGAAGTTGCTTCAGTGTGATCTTTGGTCCCTGTATGTGTTGAGAGACAGCCGAATTAGCAAAACATAACTCAGAACCAGAAGTAACATACCTCGTGTCATCGGACGAACTATTTGTGTCAGCTACTGCTCCGCACGCGTCTAACAGTGCGCGAGTTTGATGGCCGCGTGCTCATCTTCCACTGCTTCATCAATGATATCTAATGCATTCACTGTGGAATCATCAGAGGAAACTGCATGCCTTTACAGATATTGAAGTGTATAACTTCGCCATCCACTTCCATTGACAAGGTTCCCTTCCATACGTCTATTCTTGTCCGCACGGTCATCAGGAACGGTCGGCCAAGCAAAAACTTGTGCGGTGTCAGCGGAGACGTTTTCTTCCATCTCTAACACATAAAAATCTACCGGTAACACCAACTCTCCCATCTCACCAGTACATCTTCAACCATGCCCACGGGTTGTTTGCATGACTATTCTGCTAGTTGGATTGTCACCCTGCGGGCTTAAGTGGTCCAATGGTAGAGATGTGTATAGAGAGTGAGTAAAATTTATTGACGCACCTAGGTCTACCATGCAATTATCCACTACAGAATTACCGATTGTGCATGGTATAGAAACGTACCTGGATCTTGACATTTTGGTGGTACCTTATGTTGCACGATTGTGAGGCGTTGGCATTGAGCTGCACTTGTTCCCTCTGTCCCCCTTTCCTCCTTTTGTTTGTACACAAATCCTTAAGACACTTTGCATATCTAGGAATTTGCTTTAATGCATCTATAAGTGGAATGTTTGATTTCCACTTTGCTAAACAAATCATAAAGCTCCTGATCGAGCTCTATCTTTTTGAGTTTCGCGCCTTGTGTGGGGAAGGGGAGTGGTACGTTGCTGCTAGATTGGCTTTCCTTCCTTGCAACAGGTGCGTCCTGCTCTGGCGCTGAGTCCGGAATCTGTGCGTCTGCGTTTTTCCTTGCGCGAGTAACAACTGGCGCACCAAACGTCTCTTTCCCTGATCTGAGTAATACCGCGTTGATACCATTCTGAGAATTAGCTTTAGCGACTTTTCTATTATTTGCGATCTCGGTCACGGTTGCAGAGATTTGTGTCAACTGATTTTCAATTAGAGTAAAACGCTTCTCGTTCTGTATTTGGTTCTTGTGCACTGTCTCTGCTAAACTGACCCACAATCTCCTCTAATGATCTCTTCGGCTGCTGGTTATATTGCGCTGGCCCTTCAGCGCGTTTGTGCGGTGGGTTATAAGAAGCGGCTGGTGCGTAAGGTGCCCGCCAGTTGGATCGTTAGGTTGTGCGCGCCAGTCAGCGCACGGTCTTTGGAAGTTCTGCTCAGCTTTCCAACTGAATCCATTCTCAGCTAGTCCGAATCTAGGCTGTCCTTACCTAGCTTGTCCATTATTCCACCCTCCTACAGCGTTAACATCTGCGTGTTCTTCAAAAAAGGAGGGGCATGCGTTTGTCTGATGGTCTGTGGCATGACAGAACTCACAGGGTCTAGTATCGGCGCTCTGCTTCATCATCAATTTCCTGCATCATATCCTTAAGCTCCTTGATTTCTCCTGTGAGGTCTACTTGGTGCAAGTGATCTGGTGCGATTATTCTCTAGGGATACCTGATATCTAACTTGGTCCGCAGTACTCATGCTGTCTTTGTGCAAGCATTCAGCAATCTGAGTTCCATCTTAGTAAGTCCATTGAGGAAGTTCTCGATCAGCACATGTTGCGAGAGTCCATGATTGTAGCTTTCGCTTCAAGTTCCCTGAACCGCTCGTACTAATTCTGATAACGACTCTCTGATAGAGCACTTATGTATGCTACTTTAAGTCCTTTACACTGCTGATATTCTAAGATATTTAAGTATAAGATTACGCTTTTGGTATAGTTTGTATTTCAGGTTGAAAAGAAGAGTTAGAACAATAGTGCAACAAGAAGGCTGAATTTCGGAGTAAAAGATAACAAAGTTGACGAAGAACCAAAGGACAATGAGCGCGCAAGCAGTGTGGCGCGCCAGTCTTAGTCGCGCAGATCAAAAGCAAAGCGATGACGTCAGCAATCAGCGAAATATCCAGAGTGATGACGTCATTACGCGCAAAGAATATTTCTATGTTCGGTTTTTGGAGATCAAATATTCCCAAAGCTGAATTTTAGAGATAAAGATGATTTCCTACAGATTATCTTGCCTAATAATTCTTGGAAACTCTAGGAGGCAAGACTATAAATACAAAGCTTCAGAGAAATCAGAGAGAGAGGAAAAAAGGCGCAGATTCTGGTGAATTGAAGAAGGATTCGACCCCAGCTTACCAATACTAGACTAGTAGGAGAGTCGGGACAAATTTGCAACGCTCAACGACGTGCTCGTCAAATTTCGGCACCGTTGCCGGGGACCGTGCTAGAGAAGTTTTCTTTTCTTTTTCTTTTCATATTTAGTTGTTATTTACTTCTTGTCTTCTTATATTAAAAACATCCAAAAAAAACTAGTTACGTTTAATCTAGCTGTTGTTTTAGTCTTTGCATGGAAGATATAGGTGATGAGCACGTCGTTGAGTGCTGCAAATTTATCCCGACTCTCCTTACTAGTATAGTATCGGCAAGCTGGGGTCGAATCCACAGGGAACGGTGGAAGTCTCTTCTCAATCTACAAACTAAGAATTGGGGTTTGTAAGTATTAGCAAGTAAAGAAAAGAAATCGGAAAACAAACACGGTTGACTACACTAGCGCACTACTACTAAGTTGCTTAACAATTTATGAGATGATATCAGCTCAGACTTATCCTTATGAACATATGCTTATCATTGGTTACTAAAGATACATGATATAAGGTTCACGTAGGTTAAGGTCCTGTCACAGCTTAATAACCTACACATACATTCCGGTCAAAGTCTGTATGATATTATTACTCTATCTAGTCTAGTCAATAACGAATCCGGTCAAGGTAGCTACTGCCTATTCTAGTGTTTACTCCTATCATTTACAGTCACGTACCTCTGATAGTTTAACTATAGATAATAGATTCTACAACTAAGTCTGCGGTGCAAGGCTTCGCTTAATTGTCTAACCTAATTATCATGCAATTGAGTTCGGAATAATAATACTAAACTTATCATGCAATTTAAGAACAAGACCTCAAAACATAATGTTCACAAGTCAAAGTCTAAACTGATAAGCAAGTTAGCTAGACATGCTTTTATTAAACATCTCAAGGTTGTAATAAATAAACAATAGTGAATAGTAAAAACAAAGAAAACTCAGCGTAGGTTGTCAATCTGCGCGTCGGTCCTTTGCTGCGCGTTGCTTCGTCACTCGCTCGGCTCTTGCGCGTCTCTTCTAGCTTGATTTGGCCGGACGGCCCGTAGGCTAGAGTATGGTGTCCTCTTGCACATCCTCAAGCTTTGTATTTATATGCAAGCTTCTAGGGTTTCTAAGTTCAAAATAGGAAAGAGATAATCTTTGATTTCCATGTTTATCCCTAAAATCTCGCATAAAATATATTCTGCGCGTCGCTGACGTCATCTCCGCATTTTCTGACGTCATCATCTCTGGTGCGTGACTTGCCAGTCGCGCGACTTGTCTTGCGCACGAGCGACTGGCGAGCGACCGAGTAGTGCGTGACCGACTGGTGCGTGAGCGACTCACTTGTGAGCGACTGGTGCGCGACCGACTCACTTGTCCGCGACTGGTGCGCGACCTGCATTCTGCTCGGACCTTTTCAATTCTTTCTTCTTTGTTTCTTGCTGCGAAATAAGCTTCTAAACATCTATTTTCAACGCATATTCATCCTTAGCTCATAAAATCTCCTGAAATACAAAACTACACCAAAAGCGTAATCTTATACGAGAAAATATACAAACAAGCATAGTGTACAAAGACATAAAATAGCATACAAACATGGTATGGCTAGTGAGAACCCAGTTAAGCACGTACGAGAGTTCGCGGCCATCTGTGAGAATATAAGGAATGGGAACGAGGACCCAGAGTTGCTGAAACTAAGAGCTTTCCCATTCTCGCTATGTGATTCAGCTAGACATTGGTTGATGGGGCTAGCTCCGGGGTCAATAAGGACATGGCCCGAGTTACAGGAACGGTTCTTAGATAAATTCTATCCCGCGGCCAGGTAATTACTTCGTAGAGAGCTAGATGCTCCGAAACAGTTGCTTGGAGAGTCACTATCTGAGTATTCGGAGCGGTTCAGGGAACTAGAGGCGAACTTGCTACAATCACGGACTCCCAGCACGTATTGATTGAGAACTTCCTCAATGGATTAACTGAGATGGAACTCAGGTTGTTGAACACTTGCGCAAGAGGCAACGTGAGGAAATGTATCCGGAGGATGTTTGAAAACTGATAGAAGACACTGCAGACCAAGTCAGATATCAAGTGTCTTTAGAGAACAATCGCACCAGATCATTGCATCAAGTGCGACTGTGGAGAAATCAAGGAGCTGAAGGACATATGCAGAAGTTAATGATGAAGCAGAGCGCCGATGCGAGACATACGAATTCTGTCACGCCTCATACCACCAGACAGATGCATGCCTCTCCCTATTCGAAGAACACGCAGATGTTAATGCAGTAGGAGGATGGAATAATGGTCAAGCTAATCAAGGACAGCCTAGATTTTGGTTTAGCTGAGAACGGGTTCAGTTGGAAGAATGAGCAGAACTTTCAGAGACCGCGCGCTGATTGGCGCGCGCAACCTAATGCACCGCTGGCGCGTAACCTTACGCGCTAGCTGCTCCCTACAACCCACCGCACAAACGCGCTGAAGAAAGCGCAATACAACAACAATTAAAGAAGTCATTAGAAGAAATTGTGGGTCAGTTGCAAGACGATAAGCGAGAACCAGGAGCAGAACGAGAAGCGTTTCACTCTAATTGAAAATCAGTTGACAGAAATCTCTGAAACCGTGACTGAAATCACAAACAACAGGAAAGCAGCTAAAGCCAGAATGCAGAATAGTGTCAATGCGGTGCTACTTAGATCAGGCAAGGAAACGTCTGGTGCACCAGAGACCACTCGCGCAAAGAAAGGCGCGCCACGCGGACCTTGAACTCAGCACCAGAGTCAGCCGCACCTGTTGTAGAGACAGAGGGAAAAATTTTCAGCACTCAACGACGTGCTCGTCAAATTTTGACACTAGCAGCAACATACCACTTCCTTTCCCAGCCAGAGCAAAAGGCCTAAGAAAACCGAGTTAGATCAGGAGTTATATGACCTGTTCAGTAAGGTGGAAATCAACATTCCGCTTATTGATGCATTAAAGCAAATTCCTCGATACGCAAAGTTTCTTAAGGATCTGTGCACAAACAAAAGGAGGAAAGGCGGACAGAGGGAACAAGTGCAGCTCAATGCCAACGCCTCAGCAATTGTGCAACATAAGGTACCACCAAAATGTCAAGATCCAGGTACGTTCACTATACCATGTACAATCGGTAACTCTGTTGTAGATAATTGCATGGTAGACCTAGGTGCGTCTATTTGATAGAGTGCAGTTGTACGCTATTTTATGTCCTTTACACTGCTTTTATTCTAACATATTATGGTATAAGATTACGCTTTTGGTGTAGTTTTGTATTTCAGGTCTTAAAGGAGAGTTAGAACAAAAACGCAACAAGGAGGTTGAATCTCGAGCAAAAAGATAACAAGGCAACGACAACAGACAGAAAGCCACTGGCGCGCGAGCAACATGGCGCGCGAGTGAAGGTCGCGCAGAAGACAGCAAAACGGTGACGTCAGCAGATAGCGAGATATTCGGGACGATGACGTCATCACGCGCGAGAATATTTCTAAGTTCAGTTTTTGGAGATTTAATATTTCCTAAGCTGATTTTTAGAGATAAAGATGATTTCCCTCAGATATTCTTGCCTAAATATTCGTGAAAACCCTAGAAGGCAAGGAATATAAATACAAAGCTTTATGGAAATCTCAAGAGACACACGTAGAAGAGACCAGACGGCTCTGAGCAGAACTCCGATCCGGCCGTGCGCGCAAGCTGTCACGCGAGACTGCCGACGCTACACTACAGATTTGTCTTGTTATTTAGTTGTTATTTAATTATATTTGAGATGTATTCATTCAGTATGAGTAGCTAAACTCACTGAACTCGGTTTGGATTTGGATCTATGAATAATATGTTTTGAGGTTTTGATCTTAATTTACATGATTAAGTTTAGTATTATTATTCCCGAACTCAATTGCATGATAATTAGGTTAGACAATTAAGCGAAGTCTTGCACCGCAGACTTAGTTGTAGAATCTTTTTATCTATAGTTAAACTATCAGAAGTACGTGACTGTGAATGATAGGAGTAACAACTAGAATAGGCATTAACCACCTTGACCGGATTCGTTATTGACTAGACTAGATTGAATAATAATATCATACAGACCTTGACCGGAATGTATGTGTAGGTTATTAAGCTGTGACAGGACCTTAACTTACGTGAACAGATGTCATGTATCATTAGTGACCGAGGATAAACATAGAAATTCATAGTGATAAATCTGAACCGAGATCATCTCTTGCATAGTTAATTACATTTCTCACTTACTGTCCGTTTGTGCGCCAGTGGTACTTGCGCACCAGTTTCTGTCTTTTCTTCGTACTTTTTACTCACAACCCCAATTCTTAGTTTGTAGACTGAAAAGAGACTTCCACCGTTCCCTGTGGATTCGACCCCAGCTTGCCAATACTATACTAGTGAGGAGAGTCGGGACAAATTTGCAGCACTCAACGACGTGCTCGTCAAATTTTGGCGCCGTTGCCGGGGATCGGCTAGAGAAGTTTTCTTTTCCTTTTTTTTCTTTCTGTTATTTTCTTTTCTTTTAAAAAAAAAAATCCAAAAATATTAGTTACGTTTAATTTAGTTGTTGTTTTTGTTTTTGCATGGAAGATTTTGGTGAGAATAGTGTCATCGGCAGACGAGCAGGAACTCCAGACGCACCAGCGCGTAACGCTGACAACGTTTTTGCACGCCTGAACCCAGCTGAACTCGAGGCAATCAGAAGAGAAGTACGCAGAGACTTAGAGTTCAGAATGGACGTTGAACTACCCAGGAATGATAATCAGTTGAATGATAATATGGATAGACGCGTGCCACCTCCTGGCGCGCGCGTGCCTGCTCAACCAGTGGCGCGACGCACAATCAAGGAGATGTCTGCTCCTCAAGCTGTGAATCAACCAGTGGCGAACTGCTACAATCATGGACTCCCGCAACATGTGTTGATAGAGAACTTCCTCAACGGACTTACTGAGATGGAGCTCAGGTTGTTGAATGCTTGCGCAGGAGGCAACGTGAGGAATATGTACCCGGAGGATGTTTGGAAACTAATAGAGGACACGGCTGATCAAGTAAGATATCAAGTATCTTTGGAAAACAACCGTACTAGAACTCTGCATCAAGTGGATGTCACTGGCGAGATTAAAGAATTAAAGGATATGATGCAGAAGCTAATGTTGAAACAAAGCGTCGAAGCAAGAGCGTGTGAATTCTGTCACGCCACAGACCATCTGACTGACGCATGCCCCTCCCTATTCGAAGAACACGCAGATGTTAATGCAGTAGGAGGATGGAACAATGGACAAGCTAGGCAAGGACAGCCTAGGTTTGGATTGGCAGAGAATGGGTTTAGTTGGAAGAACGACCAGAATTTCCAAAGGCCGCGCGCTGACTGGCGCGCGCAACCTAATGCACCCACTGGCGCGCGACCTTACGCGCCAGCAGCTACCTATAACCCACCACACAGACGCACTGATGGGCAAACGCAGACTACTCAGCAACCTCCCAAGAAATCATTAGAGGAAATAGTAGGTCAGTTGGCTGAGACAGTACGAAGGAACGAAGAGCAGAATGACAAGAGATTTAAGCTAATAGAAAACCAGCTGACTCAGATTGCCACTGCCGTAAACGAACTGAAAGCTAGCGATGGTAACCTACCCTCTCAGGTAATCCAGAATCCGAAGGGAAGTATCAACATGGTGCAGATGGACACACCTCACACAGGCAATACGAGCGCACCAGTTGAGACACGCACCACTACTGACGCAGAAGAACAGAGTAGAGAATTAGTCGTTGCACCAATTTGCAGCACTCAACGACGTGCTCGTCAAATTTTGGCGCCGTTGCCGGGATGAAGACATGCTAGATGATTTCCAAGCTTGCCTAAAGCTGTGCTTAGCTCCAGACTTACCAGAGAAACTCGCTGATCCGGGAACTTTTACCATTCCGTGCTACATAGGAAACACCCTGGTTAGCGAATGCATGTTAGACTTAGGAGCCTCGGTAAACTTGCTGCCATATTCACTATATTCAGCAACATCAATGGGACCTCTAGAACCAACAGATATCGGATTACTACTTGCGGACAACTCACGGGCCGAAGCAAAAGGGAAAATTGTAGATGTTTTGACTCATGTAGGGGAACTCAAATTCTTAGCAGATTTCTACGTAGTTGACATGAGCAAGCCGAATACCGAAGCCAGAGAAACAGTTTTGCTGGGCCGACCATTCATGAGAACCGCGCAAATATGCATTGATGTCGGCAAAGGCATGGTGACACTACAAGATAAGAAGCGTATACTCAGATAGACGTCATCAATAGAATCAGATTATCCGAGGAACCATTGGTAAGATCGGTGAAGTTTAAAAACAAAGCATCCACACCTAAGCACTCTGAGATGACGCGCGCCAACCAAGATCTATGCCTTGGCGCACCAGAACAATATAAAGAGTAAGCCACCCGATAAGAAGAGCAGAGAGCGGAGCCAAGAGCAGCATGACACTTGGGAACAACATCGGAACGCAGATATGGTGCGCAGAATGATCATGCAGAATAGGGCTGCGCGACTCAGGGATGCACGAGAGCTTACACGCACACACACTGGCGCATCCGAAAGACCTAACACGCGAAACTTCGCGTTTTCTATCTCCTTACCTTCTGATCATATTGATTATTCTTATTTATCTAACTAACCACTTGATTTTTGCCATGCAGAAAGATGACAATACGGAAAGGCAAAATTCAAGTGTGGGGGAGGTAACCGTGCGCTATGAGTGCACAATTGCGTCGAGCTAACGACGTTAAACTTAGCACTCGTCGGAAGGTACTCCGACAACCTTAACTTAGTTTTATTTTCATGTGTTTAGTTTGCTTAGTTTTAGTTTTAGTTTTAGTTTAGGGTTAGTTTTAGTTTGGGCCCAAGTTAGTTTTGGGCCATGCATGCATGTGGTGAAATTTTACTATAAATATGTGATGAGGGGTAAATTTTATGTCACTTTTCATTTTCACTTATCTCTCTATACACAAAAACCCAAAGCCACAAACCACCACCGCCGACCGCCGCCACAGCCGCCGCGTCGCCGCCGTCACGCAACCCAGAATTTCGAGAATTTTGGTCAGAACGTAGAGCTCAACGCAGGTATTCTACTGTCAAAATTTCAGTTGATTCGGAATAGTTTTAGTGGTTCAATTTGACAGTAGAAGTTCTAGATCCAGATCTGCATTTTGCACGCGCGTGACAGGACACGCGCGCCAGTTTAAGTCATTTGGGTGTGTTGTTTTTGCGGATATCATGTCGATTTGCGTAGATCAGTCCGAGAAATTGGATTTTGAGCTCAAGTATGAGATGTACAGCAAGTGCGAGTTCCTGCCAACCGTGTTTGTGGATGAGGAATTTCTCCGTGAGATGGGGCTCTATGAAGACATACATGCGGCCTTCACCGCAACCGGATGGGGAGCGTTTATGGAACTGTACTCCGACACGGACGTCGAGGATACATTGGAGTTCCTCGCGTCTTACGAAGGTCTGGCCGATCGGATCAGGTACCGCCACAGGGGCGTGTACTTGAGCGACGCCATCCAGTTCGGCAGTCATGGGACTGGCGCGCATGCCTGGCGCAGAGATGACGAGCACACTGATCAGAGGCCTGGGATGACTGGACTGACGGCAGCAAGCCGTATGCGGGTGGACGGAGTTTGGGGACGGAGCTATTGGACCCAAAGATGTTTTATCTCCAGAGGCTCATTTCCCACTCGATCATCGGCCGCTACAATGGATCTCAGCGGCCCGGACTACTAGACATGGAGATCCTCAAGGGTCCTACTATGGAAAGAAGGTGCGCTACACGCGCCTGCTCACCAGCTACTGGGAAGCGGTGAGCATGAAGGGCCCGCTGCTCTGCGGAGGACTGATCACGCACTTCCGTGCGTGCATTACATATGGAACCATGCTGGATGAGCACACGATCATACGGGCTGAATTTTTGACGCGCCAGAAGATGCGTCTCTACAAAGGTATCAAGATCGCGCGGATGGAACCGCGTATTGGAGCTACAGGCGCGGACTTGAGAACGTCAGGGCTGCGCCAGAGGTTGTGGCGCAAGAGACAGTGGCGCCCAGAAGGAGCAGGCGCCGATCAGAGCGTGCGCAAGCAGAGTCCAGCGCGCAAGGAAGTGGCGCGCAAGTATTAGTTGATGAGCGCTGGGTGTTCAACGCTCAGCGTGTTATGGAGTATGTGGCACCACAGGGTGCCAACTTGGACTTAACGCCACCTAGAGGCTGGCGCGCTGGAGATCCGATCCCAGGAGAGTATGCACTACAGGACGAAGACCCTATCGAAGAACTCTCCCGGTCATTTTCTACTTCGTTTTAAATATTTTGATCGGTGTAATGAATATTTCGGTGGTTGTTTGAACTGTTTTTTAAAACACTTGTTTTAACTGTCCTTATGTTTCAAATGGTGTTTTAACTTAATCGGTGTTTTCAATAACTCGGTGAGTGGCAATATTATAAATTGTGATCGGTGCAAAATATTGTATACATGCATGCATTCCTATTGCCTTCTTTATTACTTATGCATAACGTGAGGACACGTTTTTGTTTAAGTGTGGGGGGGCAGTAGTATATCTATCTTAGGAGTAGGAATTTTTATTTTTTTAGGATAAATTTTTCGTTTTTTTTAGTTTAAAACAAACCAAACCGAAAGTTGAACACATCTCAAGAGGTATTTGCGCGCAAGAAACATTGGCGTGCGCGACCTGTGTGCGTACTCGCGCACCTGAGGTAATTTGTGCTTATATGACATATTCTGATTTTTGGTAATTTTTTCGAATTTTGTGTATCTCTTGAGTGGAATAACGAGGGATGTGGAGTTGATAGAAACGTCCTAGAGAAGCAGTCGATCGAACGAAGCTTGAGGATCGGTTGCATGGTTATGAGTATTCGTGGAGGTTGGTACTTCGCGGTCAAAGGAATAAGAGCAAGCTCAGTCACGCAGATGCCGAAGGCGAAACCCTACCAGCGTGACGAGACGGAAAAACAGACCGTCTTCGTGGAAGTCAGTTGCTCAGGAAGGGGCGCGCGGTTGCAAACGCGTGACCTGACTTGCGCGCGACTAATCAGAAGCGAGAGCGGGGCGTGGTTCCATAGCTGTTATCCGAAGGCCGTGATTGGAAGCCGTTCTAGGGAAAAATAAGGATCCGGACCAGAAAGCAGAGTATTCAATTCAAAGTGAAAGCTTACAAGGCCGAAACGATGAAAAGAAGAAATTGTGCAACAGAGATTATCAATATGTCCGAGAAACAAACAGTAAAGCGTCAAAGACGTAGAGCTCAGAAAACCCTAAGACGCGGATCAATCACGTACCAAAGAAAGCGGATACGAATAACCATGCAATCGCGAATCAAGAAGAATTCGGTGACCGGTGCTTAAGCAGGACTATCTCCCAATCATCCAAATTGATTTGCATTCCACAAGAGAGGTAACACAAGGTTAGAATCAGTTACTTTAATCGTTTAGTGTTGTAGAGTCACAATTGCGCAGGTTGTGAGAGTGGCGCACATGTGTGGCGCAGTAAGTCCAACATTCACGCGTGCAGTACACAAGAGGTAAGGAAGCCGACTTGTTCAGGGACGAACAAGAGTAAGTGTGGGGGATTTGATAGAGTGCAGTTGTACGCTATTTTATGTCCTTTACACTGCTTTTATTCTAACATATTATGGTATAAGATTACGCTTTTGGTGTAGTTTTGTATTTCAGGTCTTAAAGAAGAGTTAGAACAAAAACGCAACAAGGAGGCTGAATCTCGAGCAAAAAGATAACAAGGCAACGACAACAGACAAAAGGCCACTGGCGCGCGAGCAACATGGCGCGCGAGTGAAGGTCGCGCAGAAGACAGCAAAACGGTGACGTCAGCAGATAGCGAGATATTCGGAACGATGACGTCATCACGCGCGAGAATATTTCTAAGTTCAGTTTTTGGAGATTTAATATTTCCTAAGCTGATTTTTAGAGATATAGATGATTTCCTACAGATATCCTTGCCTAAATATTCGTGGAAACCCTAGGAGGCAAGGCTATAAATACAAAGATTTATGGAGATCACAGAGACACACACAGAGAGGACGACGGCCAGAGCAGAATTCCGGCAAGACGTGCGCGCAAGCTGTCACGCGAGCCGACGCACATACAGATTTGTCTTGTTATTTAGTTGTCTTATAATTATTCTTGAGATGTATTCGATCAGTATGTCTAGCTAACTTACTGATTTCGGTTTGGATTTGGATCTATGAATAATATGTTTTTGAGGTCTTGTTCTTAATTTACATGATCAAGTTTAGTATTATTATTCCGCACTCCATTGCATGATAATTAGGTTAGACAATTAAGCGAAGCCTTGCACCGCAGACTTAGTTGTAGAATCTAGTATCTATAGTTAAACTATCAGAAGTACGTGACTGTGAATGATAGGAGTAACACTAGAATAGGCAGTAACTACCTTGACCGGATTCGTTATTGACTAGACTAGATTGAGTAGTAATATCATACAAACCTTGACCGGAATGTATGTGTAGGTTATTAAGCTGTGACAGGACCTTAATCTACGTGGACAATTATATCATGTGCCTTTAGTGACCAAGGATAAAACATAGAGTTCATAGTGAAGAATCTGAACCGGATTCATCTCTTGCATATTTGTTTGCGTCTTTAATACTTGCTGTCTGTGTGTGCGCCAGTTGTACTTGCGCAGCAGTTTTTTCTTTCTTTCTTTAAAACTCACGCACAACCCAATCTTAGTTTGTAGTTGAAAAGAGACTTCCACCGTTCCCTGTGGATTCGACCCCAGCTTGCCGATACTATACTAGTAAGGAGAGTCGGGATAAATTTGCAGCACTCAACGACGTGCTCGTCATTATACATGTGGGAAAGTAGGAGTAAAATGTGATCCATTGATGATGATTAATTAACGTTTAAGATTAAAGATGAGTGTTAATTAAATTAAGTGGTTGGGCTTACAAAAAACACGAGTTTGGTTTTGACAGCTATCTACCTTCAATCTCAAACATTAGATTGTTATTAATCAAGGATTGAGATTATATTCAACCGTCCTACGAAAAGTTATTGGCCCTCTTAGAATTTAATCCATATAATTATTTCTTATTATCTTTTTTATTTATGACTCTCAACAAAATACACAAGAGAAATTATTTCTTTCATTACAGGAATTGTATTTGAAATTTCAAACTGAACTGTAAGCGAGTAGCATGAATACATAAAATAAACTGAAATATTATTTTAGGTGTATTTAATTGAGATCTTCATAATAAAGAGGGTCAATGGGTGGCGATAAGTCTAAAGACATGTCAGGCGGAGATAGGTTTGAATAATTGTCAACGGGTGGAGTGAGTTCGGAATACTTGTCTACGGGTGGGGTGAGCCCTAAATCCTTGTCAATAGGTGAAGTGAAGTCTGAAGGGGATTCAAGGGGAGCTTTGAACGAAGGAACATCAAAACCAGTGGATGATTCTCCACAACCAGGCTTCTTACAATAACATTTATTTAAAATGTCAGATCCAACTTTCTTGCAAGCGCCTTCAATGAGTTCATTACTTGCGCACTTTTTGCTGCAACGTGTTGCACTGCATACGCCGATTGTGACTTTCTTTAAACATCCATCTGTGTTGTCGCTAGTTTCCTTTAGTTCAGTGACTTCATTGTTAGGTAAGTCGTATAACTCATTTAGTTCATCAATACCATTAAATTCATTGGCCCACACAGCTTCAAAAATAAAAACAAATCGTTTAGTCTCAATATATACAAATAAAACATGCATGTTTATCACATCGTTTAATCAAACTCGTTAACTTCATATTAATATGAATAAGAAATTTGACGACTCACGTGAAGAGGCCACAAAGAGCACAAAAATGAGGAATGCGGAAGTGTTAGTCTTCATATTTGTTTGTTTGTATGTGTTAATATAAATGAAATATATCGTATTTATAGGGAATTAGTGAAAACTACTTTCACGTGGTTTTAAAATTAAATATGTAAGTTTATGTAGTAAATTGTTGTTTACGGTTACGAGAATTCTTTTTTAATCAATATAATTCAAATTTTTAGGCGGATTATAAAAAATGAGTTCTAAAGTCATACATTTTAGTGTAATAAATTTATGCACGTGTATATAGAAGTTAAGAAGGCACTCAATTCGTCACCTTTTAATCTTTTTTTACTCAAAAAGCAAAGTAATCAAAGAATGCGAGTACAAAATAATAAATGTATAGGATTAATGTAAGGAAGGTAATTTTTAAAATAAAAGGGTTATTTGCAGAAAACCACTATTGTAATACCTCATTTTGCAGTAAATCGCTATTTTAACAACTAATTACGAAATGCCTCTATTATGATACCTCTGTTATCAAAAAACCACCATTGACACTATTCCGATAAAACTTCCGTTAAGTGCGTGTACGCATGGCAATAAAATATTATTTTATATTGAAATTATTTACCGAAAATCACTATTATAATCTCATTTTTAAGAAAAACCACCATTTTAACAACTAATTTTCAAATTACTACCAACTGCACTGTTCATGCTAGATCAGAGGCTCGTATTATAATTTAACTTGTTGATAAGTGTCTACTAGCTACATGATGCTTCAATAAATCTTGATGGATGTCAATGAAGAAATAATGTTAGAAAATGCAAAAGGAAACACATGTTTGAGAGTTTATTATCAATGTTTAATGGTTATCAACTGCACGGTTCAAATATAAATAATTTTTCTCGTTTCTCCCTATGAAATCTGATTTATTATATAACTATTTTTGAACTCTAACTGTTGTACTATATTGATCTTAAAGATCAACTCTGATCTAAAAATATAATAGCTTCTCACCACAATCGCAACTGAAATATGCTTCTATTAGGTTTCGTGTACAGGATGGATTATATATTGATAAAGGTATACTACTTTACTAATCAAAGATAGCCACAATTGTAGCCTCAACCTCATTCCCAAGCGTTACCTATATATTCAGATGGTGATTTTTGATAATGGAGATATTATAATAGAGTCATTCCGTAGTTATTTGCAAAACAAGACATTATAATGGTGATTTTCTGAAATTGTCCGAATTAAATTTATATACCCATGCGTCGTGTGGCGCATGTCTTACTATTTCTAACGGAGTTGTGAAAATGGTAGTTTTTTGATAACGCTATTATAATATACTCATTTCGTAATTAGTTGTTAAAATAGTGGTTTTCTGCAAAATTTCCAAACTAAAAAATATGACCAAAAAGTCATTAAGATAGAAATAATAAAAGGAGACACAAAATAGAGACTAAGAATATTTTAATAACAAGAATAGCCAAAATAAATAGATGTTTTTACGAAAGCCATCGTAGTAAAAGTTTTCAAACAATCATCCTCATATTGAATTTTGTTAACCTTTGAACGCCACATATTTAGTGGTGTTACCAATAATGATAAATTAATTAAAAATTACTTTAATATTTAAATTGATGCTTTTTCTATTAATAATAGCAAAATAAATTCAATAAACACAGAAGTTATGTTTGAGGTCTCTCTGTCCCCTCATTAATAATCATTTTATGATAGGGTAAATAGTCACTCAAAGCTACGACGCAAGTAATTTATTTAATTCATAATGTAAATAAACTTGATATTAGTTTTTCAACATTGGATTCAACTGTTATAAGAGTCCATTTCATTAAGATTCCATCCAAGTTCTCCAAAAATTTTAGATAAAAGGTTACCTTCCATTTCATTCCAAAAAATTATGAAAATTAAATTAATTATATGTAAAAAAAATTATTTTTAAAACATTATATAAAACTTGAAATATTTCTAAAATTGACTAAATTTTGAAAAAAAATTTGCCATAAATATAAAAATATAATATAATTTAAAGTTATAATGTTAATCAGATTTTAAATTTAATTTAATGATTAGAAATTTAATATTGAAAATAACTACGACTTGATCCTCGTTCCCAATAAATTATACTAAGGGTTATGGTACGGTTCGGACCTAAAATTATGACAGTTATAAAAATTGTATGTAAATCTAACTACAAATTATATTATTATAGATAACAAAAATAAATTATTAAATTAAATAAACTGAAGCAAAAATGTTAATAATATAACGATAAAATATAATTTAAAATTAATATGAATCAAATTTTAATATTAATCCTTACGTTTAAAATGGGTCCAAAATTATGAGAGTAATAATAAAATGGGGCACAAACTCTGCCCACTGATCCAGTGTAATGAACTGGTATATTAGTGTGTGGTCTTCTTCGTCTCTCCTTTGATGTAATCTTTTGTAAGCGAGGTCTTGAAATTTCTCCATCCAATTCTCGCTTGTCTCAACTCCTACTTCTTGTAAGCATTGGATACCTAAAATTTTGCCTATAAAGAAAAACAAGTAGAATGTACGAATTAATTCAAACACAATTGTATATATAGTAACATCAATGCATCAATCACTTCAAAAGCAAAATCCGATAGAATATAAATCACATTTTTCATTATTTAAATATATTTAAATCCAAAAGAGGTAACATGCTTGGGTTGAGCGGACGGCTCAAACTCAAAGGATTGGATTGCTAAGGCGTCAAGTAGTCGGTCCGAGCATGCACGTATCAATAACCAGAATGCACATCACGGCAGCAGACACGTGCACCTCTAATTTCAAGCGGCTTGGTTGAGCAGCTTGCTCGATACGAGCAGGTAGGTCAGTTCTGTTTCGAGCCACGTCAAGAAAAGTAGGTCACGAGAACAGGTGCACCTCAATTCCATCAATCCGAAGCACCATGTCGGCGGCAACTTCGGTTGTTGACGTATCTTAAATTGAAACCCTAATTTGGGATTTTCAATTTGAGAAGGGTTGAATGACGTGGTTCAGTTCAAATTGAATCGGTTAGATACGGTCAGATTTAGTTTGTGCTGGTTTGGTTCATCTTTCTTTAGTTTTATGGAATCTAGTTTGATTCATTTTTGGTTTCTCAATTAGGGAGGAAGGATTGAACCATTAAGTTAAGCTAAAATTGAATCTTTTATGGTTATGTTTGATTGGTTCGGTTCATTTCTTTTTTGGTTTGGTTTTATAGAACATGGTTGGTTCAATTTAGATTTAAGATAAGTTGGTTCATTTTGATGATTGAATTTTGTCTAATTAAGGATTCATTAGACAAATTTAATTATTTATGGTCATTCGGTTTGCTCAAATTGATTTCTGTAAATTTGTACGATTACGGAATCATAAAATTTGAGAACCAACATATAAAGACTTGATTGTAAGATTTGATGTTCAACCCTTAAGCCACCTCTCTAGATATTTTAATTGAAGTGGAATACTTAACCACCTCTGTGGCTTATCCATGTATATGTTATTATATTTCTTTTGTTGGAGTACTGTTTAGTTTTCATGGATATTAATTTAGGCCTCTGCACATTAATATCTAATGTGACTACATGTGTACACGTGGTGATAAATGTGTGATGATTATTTGTCTAATTTATGTGCAATAATAATAAATCGGAGAATAATAATTGCATCCTTAGATGAATTATTGTTGCATATACATTATCGTCAATGTTTGATCACGACAACAAGATATTATTTACAATTAATATCACAGTCCTCCGACGTGCTATTAATGGCTTGGAATGTCAAAATCTTGTTTTAAGTATAATAGTGAGCATAAAATTAAGGTTAGGGGAGAGTCCTGTATAAAGTGCTTTAAATGTATACAATATACATTAATATGGACCATTAAAATATAGAGATCGTTGGTCCAAATTAATCACGAAAAATCAATAATTAGTTGTCATTTAGGGAATAGATGAATTCTAATCAAATCGTTGGGGGTAATTTATGAACAATAAAAATAGGATCAAATCGATTAGCAACTAATTAAGCGATTCGAATTTAAAATCCTAAATTGTTCCGATTTCGAGTTGAGAGCATCGACTACGTCAGCAGCTCAAATTTGGCGCAGAATTGCGGTAACAACCTCCTTAGTAACACGCCAACCTTGTCGTCTCATGGCTTGTATGTTGCAACCACCCTTAATTCTACGGTATAAAAAGTTGGGTTAATTTCGAAAAACCACCCTCATAATAGGAGGTTATTCACGGCACCATCCTTATAATGTGATATTACAGTAAACCACCTCTTTCTCTATTCCGTTATCATTTAACCACCTCTCCGTTAACAGGGGTGGTGAAGTGATAATGGAAATGATTATAGAGGTGGTCAAGTGAAAATTTATTTATTATACGGGTGGTGTATTATAATAAAAATAATACTATTATATTCAAATTTTAAAATTCTTAACGGAATATTTGACGGAATAGTGTCGAGGTGGTTAAATGATAACGGAATGATAAAAAGAGGTGGTTTACTGTAATATCACATTATAAGGGTGGTTCCGTGAAAAACACCCTATTATGAGGGTGGTTTTTCGTAATTATCCCTAAAAAGTTTTTAGTTACGGTTCATGAACCATGTTTAACATTTTTTGAACCATACGTGAATTTTCAAAATCTTACATAGTCCAAATAATTGAACTAGATGGTTCTAGAACCATATATCACAATCGTTTGGACCATGAAATTCACATCAACAACTTTAAAACCCTAAATCTTATGGATGTATTTGGAAAATTCTTTGACGGTCTGAATAATTGAACAGGTTTGAACCATATATTACAATTTCGTGGACCTTCTGTATAATAATCAATAAAATTGTCAAAATTCGATATATCCAAATAATTGAACAAGATGGTTCTAGAACCATATAACACAATTTTTGTGCTATGAAATTAGAAGCAGGTTTTTGAGGAGATAATTTGATTGTTCGTACATTAAATTCTTGTGGCCGATTGGTGGATTTTAAGGGAAGATTATGGTAAATGCATATTTTATATAACTACTTACAAGCCTTAAATTATACATTTGACCTTCATTTGATTTTGTATTTAATTTTAATGTGATTTTTAAACTGGAAGATTAAAAGCAATTAAAAGTAGCACTGACGGCACGTCGTTGTGTGCTACAAATTTATCCCTAGTCCTTAGTATAGTCGGGTAAGTAGGGGTCGAATCCACAGGGAATAGTGAGAAGTAATTTTTTATCTACAACTAAAGTGGGGTTTGTGAGTAAGTAAGCAAATTATGAAAAGAAGCGTGCGCAATGCTATTGGCGCGCGACAGAATGCAAGTTATTAAAGTGTTTAACAAAAACAGAGATGAGATCGGTTTAGACTTATCACTATGAACTCTTTGTTTGTCATTGGTCACTAAAGATATATGATATAATGTCCACGTAAGTTAAGGTCCGGTCAAGGCTTAATAACCTACACATACATTCCGGTCAAGGTCCGTATGATATTATTACTCGACCTAGTCTAATTAACCACGAATCCGGTCAAGGTAGTGATTAACTATTCTAGTGTTACTCGTAATCATTCACAGTCACATACCTTTGATAGTTTAACAATAGACAATAGATTCTATAATTAAGTCTGCGGGTCAAGGCTTCTCTTAACTATCTAACCTAATTATCATGCAAATAAGCTAGGATTAATAATACTAAACATATCACGCATTAAGTGTAAGACCTCAAAATATCATTCACAGATAAAAGTCCAAACTGAATTCAGTAAGTTAGCTAGGATTAATAATACTAAACATATCACGCATTAGGCCGCATTAGGTGCTAATTTTCCGTGAGTTGACCATCCACTAACCATGCCATAAGCTGGAAAATCATTAATTGTCCAAAGTAAAATTTCCCTTTAAAGTGAAATTTTCTTTCATCGATTTATCAAATGTTTGCACGCCGACATCCGATAAAATCTTTAGCTCATCAATCAAAGGCCTTAAGTAAATATTGATATCTTTGTCGGACTTTTTTCTCCAGGTATAAGCAGTGTCATAAACATATATGGATCTTTCATACACATAGAAGGAGGAAGATTATACACAACGATTATAACTGGCCATACTGAGTATTGTTTTGAGTAACCATTAGTAAAAGGACAAAATCCATCAGTAGCTAAACCAAGTCTGACATTACGAATCTCTTCTGCAAATGATGGGTACATGCGATCAATATTTTTCCACTCTTCGCCATCGCCGGATGAGTCAATTTTCCTTGCTCCGTATTTCTTTCCTTATACCACCTCATATATTCTACGGTGTGAGATGACATGAACAATCTATGCAATCTTGGAATAAGAGGAAAGTGTCGTAGAATCTTTCTCGGAATATTTTTTTCACCCTTTTTAACTTTGTCTTTAAATCGACTTGAACGACATATATTACACTGTAACTTATCACTGTCAGCTCCAAAAAATAACATACAATCATTTTCGCAGGCATCAATCTTCTTGTATCCCAAGTTTAATTCTTTCACCTTTTTTCACTTCATAATAGGATTTCGGCAATGTGTAACCCTCGGGTAGAACATCTCCAATAAGTTCAAGTAACTCGTCAAAGCCCCTCTCACTGCAGCCATACATATTTTAAAAATGAAGAAGTTTGGTAACAAAACTCAGTCTAGTAAATTTTGCGTTGTTAGGATATATTGGCATTGTAGCATCTTTTAGCACTTTGTAAAATTGAGAGGCATCCCCTTGCGGTCTTTCCTCTGTCCAATCTGATTGAGAATCTCTAAAGTTACCCGTGTTGGGGATTGTAGAAGCATCCATCACCATTTCAAAGGCATCGTAAGTATCCTCATTGCCGAACAAATTTTCATTATTTTCCGTTTCATTCACATTTGTTTCCACTCGTCTAGGTTCTTCACCATGCAGACTCCACTGTTGGTAGTCATCTATGAATCCATGACGATATAAATCATATTTTACATCATCTAGTCTCTTCCAATCCATGTTTCTACACTTTCGGCAAGGCACCTAGTCATACCATTTGAATCCATTGATTTTCCGTTTACTACAAATTTCAAAAATTCAGCCACTCCCAACTTGAATTCTTCGGTTATACCCGTGCGACTACCAACAAACCTTTTATACATCCAAAGTCGATTATCCAACATCTGAAAAAATCACATCGTAAGATTCTTAAAATAAAATCTAGGTCAAAATACATCATTAACATATCAATTCGTTAACATCTCAGAAAGATGCTCTAATATTATTTAGGATGTAATATAATCGCTAATCAAACCTCATGAATATGAAAACGAAATCAATTTCAACCGGCTGAAAATTGCTCGATTTCAAATCAAGTGTATTTTATGACTACTTGATTCAACGTCAACTCCCTAATTAACGATCGAATATGAAAAACCAAATAAAGCAGCGTATAAAGATTATTTTAATTGAACAAACTTTAATAATTAGAAATCTATTTTAAATAATATGTATTAAAAATTTAAAATAAAATCAGACTTCAATATAATTTAAAATTTATGCCAGATTCTGTTGCATTGTACAATAATCTATTAGATAAAGAATTTGATTATAAGAAATCATCACAAATAAGATTATTAACCGTTGATATATTTAATTAGTATTTTTTCATAACTATTGATAATGTTTACAACACATATATTTCTTACCAATATTATTGTCGGTATTATATATTGATCATCAAAAAATTGTTGATGATGATTAATTGCGAATAGCATATCTATCATATATATACAATGGAAAGGGTTGAATTGACGGTTTCTTTTGAAGCCACAATTCACCTTTCTAAAATACCCTTCATCAGTTTCATATTTACACATTTAATATATCAACTATAAAATATATGATAAAAATAAAATTACTTGCACATATATATGTGCAGAAACTACTAGTTTTAGTTAAATTGGTGAAATTAATTTTAAATTTAAAACGGAATTATTATTTACAAATATTTTGTTGATAATGCCATGATTATCTACAATTTAATGAATGTTGATTTTAACTTGTTGATATTAGCATATTCAAAACCAACATTTATAATTGTGACGAAAATTCGCCACATATAATAACATTAAAAACATCAAATATATTTCTTACCAATATGTTGTTGGAATTAAAGTTAACATAATGAATTAAAAACCGTTGATTTTTGTTTGTTGAAAATATTGTAATAAAAACAACGAATGACAATTACTACAAAATCTTGTTGCAAAACATTGTAAAATTTACAACAGATGTATTTCCTACCAAAATATTGTTAGTAATATAATTATTATCAACAAAGAGGTGTCCGTTGATATTAATATGTTGATTATGAAGCTTTTTCTTGTAGTGGATTTAGCTTGACACATCTCAATTAGGTAACTAAATCTAAAGGTAAGGATCAATTGGGCTACATATGTACGTACAAGGTTGAAGTTTACTACCGATCCCTAATGTATTAGGTTCAACATTAATATCTTAAGGTGGGGAGGAAATAAATGAAGATGAAGAACCATATAAAGAAGAGAACTCATACGAATAATAATGTGAAAAATATGAGCAACCATAAGATGAACTCTTATCGATAGTGAAATCAGTTGGTTATTCAAGTGACATTATTTAAACATCGAAAAGTTAAAAAACGATATCGATGAAGACATGTAGTAAACTTATTTATTTTTAATTTTTTATTATATACATTTATATTACTTATATATATTGATGTGGATTGTAAAAATTTCATAATTTCTCATATACCTCACAGTATTTGTATATTTGTTATGTAGCATGGGGATTCAACATGTGCTATTTACATTGTAAAAAATATGCTTACCTTTTGCGACTAACATTGAGTAAGTTAGTCCCACAGGATATGAAAATTTTAGGTGGACTTTGAAATTTTTTGGCGGGATCCGAAATTTTTCGGCGAAATCTAAATTTCACATAACATTAGCATTCAAGGGAAACCATTTTGCGCCCAAAAAACTCACACTACTACGGATCAACCATTTAACAAGGTTTTTTTGTTCCTTTAACAGCGCTTCAAGAAGCGCTGTTAAAGCGAGTGCTGTTGTATGTCGTTGAGATATTACAGCGCTTATAAATAAAAAGCGTTGTTGTTTGTTAACACTTTTAACAGCGGTTAAGTAAGGAAAAGCGTTGTTATATATTGCGATTTTCAGCAGCGTGTATCTGAAAAAGCGTTTTCTTAAATTGTATATATTTCAGCGCTTAAAATATAAACGCTGTAATTTAATTTGTTTTTTATAGCGCTGAAAATAAATACGCTGTCAAAAAATAAACACTTACAACATCGCTTGTATTTTAAGCGCTATTAAAAATAAATACGTATAACAGCGCTTAAAATGAAAAACTTTGTCGTAAAAATAATATATTTACAGCGTTTATAATTTAAGCCCTCTAATATATATATTTTTAATAAAGAAACAAAAATTATACGAATATTTTGATATCACAGCGTTGAAAAATGCACTTTTTACAGTGTTTTCATATTTAAGCGCAGTAAAATTGTGATTATTATAAAAATTTAAATCAAAAATTTTATGAATTTTTTTATTTAACAGCGCGGTTAAATATTAGAGTTATTTTGCGATTTTAAAAAAAGCAGTTTTTTAAATTTAATAATAACCGCTTTAAATGCAATCAGTTTAGATTTGAAACCCTTTTTATTTTTTATTTAAATCGTAATTTAACAATGAAATTGAAATCGATTTTAACATTCGATTCTTTACAAACATTATCAAACAAAAAATTATGGACCAAAACCCTGGCTCTTTGCTCGTCTTGATTTTGTCTCATTGCTCGTCTTGAATTTTTCTCATTGCTCTCTTGAATATGTCTCATTGCCCTCAATATGTGTCATACAATTTGTCAAATCTACAAAATAATATGTTATAAAATAGAGTTAATATCAAACCCAAAAAGGAGTAAAACATAAAAGCTTAACGAAAAATTATAATGTAAAACACAAAAGCTTAACGAAAAGGAGTTTATCGTTACTAGAAACGAGCGGAGGTATAATAACTTTACCACAAAAAATTTAATGTAAATTTTGTTGCATATTTTAATATATATATATATAGAAAGATTGTAGCGGGAAGTTTGTAGAGGGAACTGAAAATTCTGAAATTTTAAATATCGAATGTGGACTGTTAGATTGATTTGATCAACGATTGAGATTAAAATCTGCGCAAAACCGAGTCGACCTATCAGGTCATTTTAAATATTCAACAGCGCTTAGTAATATAAAAACGCTGTTAAAAGTTTAATTTAATATTATAAAGAAATCAAATTTTAAAGATCTTTTTATAACGCTTATGTGTAAAAACCGTTGTAATTAATACACTTTCGACAGTGCTTATACAAATAAGCGTTGTCGTATATAGTTTATAACAGCGCTTAAATATAATAAGCATTGTTATAAAGTATTGTTATTTGATTGGTTTTTACTTCAGAATTTGTTGATTATCAAAAAAAATTAGTTGAAAGTTTAATATATGAAGCTGATTACTCATTTATTTACTTTGAAAAAAATTATTTACTTGCATTTTTGTTGTGTATTGATTAATGAAAAGTATAGTTGATCAAAATGTACATTGTTCAACCTATTGCTAAGTAGAGAGACAGTACAAATTTTTAAATGACAAAAATTTCAAATGCTGATATGTTCTCATGTTATTTTAAAAAATAGAATGTTACAAATTGAGTCTTTGAATGCTTAACTAAACAACAAATTCAAAAATATATTACTTGATTTATTTTAACTTAAAAATACTGATAACGGGTTTTTTACAGCGCTTATAAAAAGAATATTAAAATCTGCTAGAAATTATAGTAATTACCTTGATTGTTATCCATGTAGCCGATATGGATTGTGAAGACGATCCATTCATAATTTGAATGTACACAATTCAAGTTTGTTATTTCAGGTTATTTATTTGGGTTTTTTGCCGAAAACCACCCGCCCAATAGGCCAATTTGAGCGAAACCATCCCTCCATTTTTTTAAAATTGATTCAATTCAAATTTCATTTAGTTCAGCCACCCCATCACTGTTCCGTTACTGTTTCCATTAGATTTAACTGCTGACTATGTTGACCACTCATTAAATTCTAACTATATGTGGTTATTTAACCTTAATATTAACTATTTAATATAAATTAACTCATAATAAATTAATTCATAAACAAAACTAACCCAAATTATATATTAAATAATCCAAGTTAATTATTCAATTGACCCTTAAAATTAAATTAATCTTTAAACTAAAATAATCCTTAAACTAAATTAAACACTATACTAAACTAACCCCTAAAATAGAATAACCCAAATTATATCTACATAATTAAACTTAAACACCCTAATTAATCTTTAAATTCAATTAACTTTTGAATTGAAATAAGCATAAACTAAACCAATCCCAAATCAAAATTATATAATAAGATAATACTAATTAATTATTCAATTGAATTTTAAATTAAATTTAAAAAATTTATTCCTAGACTAAAGTAACCCAAAATTTAATTATAAAATTTAATAATTTTAATTTATTCTTTAAATAAATCTTAAATTTATATGAATCCTTAATACTCCTAAACTAAATTTATCCCAAATCATAATTATGTAGTTAAATATATCACAAAGTGAAGGGGTTTAATTTAATTAAGGAATTAATCATGATTATTTATTTAATCATGATTATGTATTTAAATAGGGTTATGAAGAGTAATTTATCTATAATCATGGATTAAGGGATGGTCAAAATAGTCAAAGGTTAAATCTAACAGAAATAGTAACGGAACAGTGAAGGGGTAGCTCAACTAAATGAAACTTGAATTGAAGGGTGATTTTTTAAAAAAAGTTGGAGGGGTGATTTTTTTCAAATTGGTATTGGGCGAGTGGTTTTCGGCAAAAAACCCTATTTATTTATTCATACGGATTTCGTTAGGATGTTAAAGCTTCTTTATCAAGGTACGCACAATGTTACAAATTCAGTTTCTTATGCTTAATCACCGATAGGTTTTTTACGATCCTGGTCACGCTATTTCTATTTTCGCTGCATAACTCTGATAATTTTATGTTCTAAACAGTCAACATCTCGTTGATTTCGCAGAATGCCAAGAAGTTGATGAGAGATAAATTAATAACTCATTGATTCCTCGAATACTGAAAAATTGATAAGCAAAATCGTTGGTTTCGAAAGAAATAATGTGAAATTGATATATTAGGGAAATCTTATTTTTTATTAAATATCAAAAAATTGTCTGATAAAACAATAAAATAAGTTTATATGGGAAGCAACATGAAACCTTAACCTTAAAACAAAATAAATTCTAACTAAATTAAGTGCCGCAAAACCCACTTAATTAGCTGCGTCATTATCTTCAGGGCAAAAGATTCATCCTCGAATCAAAAATCGATAATTGGATGAATACTAATCGCCAACTTCAAATCTCTTTCCACGACACATCTGATTCATATGTGCCACATATGTGCTAAGAGAAGCAGAATCTTAAGTTTATTCATCATCAACATTATTCGCAACGCAAATCTGAAGGAGCGAACTTTCTAGTCAGGAGTGCAAGCAGATAGAAATATTTTGTTATGTAAAGAATTTTCTTCAAGGATCAAAATAGTAGGTCGTACCAATAAAACAATACTATATTTTATGTCACACCTCTAATTTTTTCTATCAGATTAATCTTCTTTATATAAAATATTTTATTCTGTAAATTTACCGAATTACCGATTTATGAACTCACTGATTTATCGGTAAAACCGAATGAAATTTGCTCTCCCCAATTGTATTCGGTAATCATTTACAAATTTGCATGAACAACAAGCAGATAGTGGTTTTGCACAACAACTTCTAGCTTATAAAATATTGCAGGATCTATCAATGTAAGACTATCGCATTAGAGAAACTCAGCAAATTCATCCACTAAGATCTCATGCTTTTACTGCCTTCATGCCGGCTTGGTTATATTGCTAACTAAATGAGTTCAACACTTACAAGTTACATGTAGTTCCAGCAGAACAACATAAATATATTTGTACGAAAAAAAATCGAAGTTTTTTCCGAGGTTTTAATTGTATTTTTCTACGATCTTAATTGTAGTTACAATTACAATTTCATATCTTTTTCACCTAATCAATAATTTCAATTAAAACTAATATTAATATACAACAATATAGCTTACATGGTTGAATTTTACAGAGACATGTATTTTTGTGAGATGGGATATCATATCAATCGTTGATTTGATTGATCTAACAGATGAAATTATAGTTGGTTTTGAATTAAATTGGACGGTTGTATTTTCACCGCCACTCGAACCGACATTTTCCATATTCGAAGACATGCAGCAATCGCAAGTTCCGATCACAGAATCTGTTGAATGAAGCTGCATTAGAAGAGTTGAAGTGGAGTCAAAACGACAGCGTTCAAGACCAGGAGTTAATTCAAGTGGAACGACAACGTTTCAAGAAGGCGCGTCTAGCTGATTGGACGGCTAGAATTAAAAGTGAATCAAGGGTCGAGATTTAATCTGGAGATTGCTTAAAGGGGCGAGCTTCAGTTCATTAGGGCTAATTCGATTCCGATAGAGCTGCAAGATTGATTCATCTAGAAACGATTGAGAGCTGCGTTTGAGCATCTGGCGAGTTAGTCAGAGCTTGTAAGCGTTCGATTGTAGAGTACTGCTGTAAAGATCGAGGCTTGTTCGATCTAGGTCCGAAACATTGGTGGCTGTAATCTGAAGCTGTTTGTCAGCGCTGCTTAGTGGATTCTCGAGCACAGGGATTGCTCAACGTGGAGTAAAGGCCATTTGGTCATATAACCACGGTATAATTGTTCTTGTATTGTTTTTCATTCAAATTCTAGATTTTAGGGTTCTTAGATTGAATTGCTTGGAACTGTTGTTAGTCGAATTAAGTTGCGTGATCTTACAACAGTGGTAACAGAGCGGGTTAACCGTGATAATCGATTGAACTGGTGTTGCAAATTCTTGGATCTTGTTGCTGGTTTTGTGCTTGTGTTCTTGAATTGCAGGAATGGCACCAGGAAGGGTGGAAATTGCGCAGTTCGATGGTAAGAGCTAGCTTCCAAGTATGGAAACTAAGGATGCTGGCTCTGCTCTCTCATCAGGAGGTAGATGTGGCGCTTGAGCCTGAAACCATGTGGTCTGAAGAGGATAAAAAGAGGAAAAACAAGATTGTGAAGGAGGCTAAAAACCTGATCATCTTGGGACTTTCTGATGCAATCCTGAGGTAGATCTGTTCTTATGAAATAGCATTGGAAATCTGGTCAAGTTGAAGAACTTAATTCAAATCAGGTAACATCTAACCTTGCTTATATAAAGGCTGCTTTATTTTCTTTTAAAATGGATGCTGCTAAGTCTGTAGATGAGAACCTGGATGAGTTTTTGAAACTTTCTTTGATGTTAGTTGGTACACCTCATGAGTTAGATGATGTATCTTCTGCGATGATCTTGCTAAATTCACTACCTGATAACTATGCTGTGGTTAGGAATGCTTTTCAATATACAAGAAATGTTCCCTCTTATGATATGTTATGTAATGCATTGAGAACTAGAGAGACTGAATTAAAACAGTCTAAGGCTAAAAATGGCTTTAACTTGTTTGTGAAAGGAAAGGGGAACTCTAGTGTTGCTAAGAATCAGAACAAGAATAATAACTCTGAAAACAAGACTAAGACAGATAAGAAAAAGGAAAATAAAACAAGTGAAACTAGGAAGTGTTTCTATTGTGGAAATAACCAAGTGTGCCAAAAGATTGGTATTGGGAATATAACCCTGAGATTGAGCAAGGGAAACCAAGTGATTCTTACCAAGGTCAGGTGTATTCCAGGGTTAACGAGAAATCTAATCTTTTTAGGAGTTTTAGATGATCTAGGGTGCAGGTGCATAGCTGAGGATGGTCAGATCAGAGTCCTCAAAAATGGAAAGGAAATCCTAAGTGGGAGGAAATTGGGAGGATTATACATACTGAATGGAGAATACTGTCACAAAGTAGAAGGTAATGTATCCAACAGTATGCCTACCCTCACTTAGTCCCTGAAGTGGCATCTCAGAATGGGACATTCTGGGAAATCTAGCATGAAAGCTTTAGATAAAACTGGCCAGCTAGGGAAAGTTAGATTAGAACAAATCCCATTTTGTGAACCTTGTGTGCAGGCTAAACAACATAGAACCAAGTTCCCTGTTAGTACTTTTAGGGCTGCAGGAAAGCTTGACTACCTACACTCTGATTTACGGGGACCAGCATCTGTAGACACACTAGGTGGGAATAAATACTTCATGAGTATCATAGATGATTACTCTAGATTGGTATGGGTGTTTTTGCTAAAGACAAAAGATGAGGCCTTGGGAAAATTTAGAGATTGGAAGACCTTGATTGAAAATCAGACTGGCTCTAAGATAAAGGCATTAAGAACTGACAATGGCATGGAATTCTGTAGTCAAGAATTTGATGATTTGTGCAAGGATGCAGGCATACTAAGGCAGAGAACAGTGAGACATACTCCACAACAAAATGGAGTTGCTGAAAGACTTAACAGGACTCTTTTGGAAAAGGTAAGGAGCTTGTTATTTACTTCAGGGGTACCAAAGTCACTATGGGGTGATGCACTGTACACTGCTGCCCATATCCACAACAGAGTTCCATCCAGGGTGCTAGGTCAAAAGTCCCTGGGAATTGTGGTCAGGGAATATGCCAACCTTAAGTCACCTTAAGATTTTTGGTTGTGCAGCATATGCTCACTTAAGGGTAGGGAAACTGGATCCTAGGTCAGTGAGATGTGTGTTCATAGGGTATCATCAGGATTTTGATACAAAAGGCTACAGATTATGGGACAGAGATTCACCAGGGGTCAAGGTAATAATAAGCAGAGATGTGGTATTTGATGAGGAAAACTTTCCTTGTAGGAAGGAAGTTAGCTCTGGAAGTCAATCACATCATCTGCCCACTAATGTGATGGATTATGATATTGGTGGACTGGAAAGTGGAGATCAGGAAAATCATGATGAGGTACCTGATCAGGTGGAGGATATACCAGACCTGCACCACAGTGAGGTTGAAGAAGAAAATGATCCTGGTCAGCAAGATCAGTTAGCTGAATATCAGTTAACAAGGGATAGAGAAAGAAGGCAAATAGTTCCAAATAGGAAATATAATTCTTATGCAGAACTAATCTTTACTGCTTTGATAGCTTCCAGGGAAATAACATAGGTAGAACCTAAGACTTATGCTGAGGCTGTTCAGCCAAAGGACAAAGAGTTGTGGATGGAAGCAATGATTGATGAGACGAAGTCCCTTAAGGTAAATAATACCTGGGTCCTGGTGAGGAAACCTACAAATCTAAAGGTGGTGGACTGTAGGTGGCTCTACAAGAGAGAAGAAGGCTAACTAAACAAGACCCACCAAGGTATAAAGCAAGGTTAGTTGCAAAAGGTTATACTCAAAAGGAAGGTATTGATTTTACTGAAATATTTTCTCCAGTTGTTAAATTCAAGACAATAAGAATAATGCTTGCTGCAGCTGCTTTCTATGATTTAGAAGTAGAACAACTTGATGTCAAAACTGCATTTTTACATGGTGAATTAGAAGAGACCATATACATGAGACAACCTGATGGTTTTGTTGATAAAAACCTTCCTGATCATGTGTGTTTATTAAAAAAGTCTCTGTATGGCCTTAAACAAAGTCCTAGGCAATGGTATAAGAAATTTGATGGTTTTGTTTGCAGCATAGGATTTACTAGAAGTGAGTATGATGCCTGTTTCTATTTCAGTTTTAAAGATGACATACCTGTTTACATTTTAATATATGTAGATGATATGTTATTGATAAGTAGGTCTTGTGAGAAAATTTCAAGTCTGAAGCAGAAGTTGAGCAGTATGTTTGACATGAGAGACCTAGGTCTAGCTAAGAAAATTCTAGGAATGATTATAGACAGGGATAGGAGGAATAATTCATTGAAGTTGCACCAAAAACCTTACTTGGAAAAGTTGATCAGTAGGTTCAGCATGAGTAGTTGTAACAGCACCAGTATGCCTTTGGCTGGACATTTTAATCTTAGTAAAGATCAGTGTCCTAAATCTGAAGGTGATAGAATTAGGATGAATAAATTTCCTTATGCAAATGCTGTGAGTTCAATTATGTATGCTATGATAAGCACTAGACCTGATCTAGGTTATGCAATTTCAGTGATTAGTAGATATATGTCTTGTCCAGGTTATGATCATTGGTTAGCTGTGAAATGGGTGATTTCTTACATTCTGGTACTTTAAATGTGGGGCTAAATTTTGGTAAAAGGACATCTACATTTGATCTGGCTGGCTTTGTAGATTCTGATTTTGCAGGTGACAAGGATTCCAAAAAATCAACTACTGCATTTTACTTCACTTTGGGTAGGTGCTGTGTAGCATGGAAGTCAGGTTTGCAATCAATAGTTACTTTGTCCACTACTGAATCTGAGTATGTGGCTATCTATGAAAGTGTTAAGGAATGTATTTGGTTGCAAGGACTAATTAAAGAATCAAGGTTGTCATCTGAAAATGGAGTTATCTATACTGATAGTCAGTCAGCTTTATATTTGTGCAAGAATCCTGTGTATCATGATAGGACTAAACACATTGATGTTAGACATCATTTCATTAGAACACAGTTATCTGATGGAGTGATTAAGATTGTTAAAGTCAGGACTGAGGATAACCCAGCTGATATGGGTACAAAGGTTGTGTCATTGGTTAAGTTTAAACATTGTTTAGATTTGCTTAGAGTTGGTTGAAGCATTGCAGGTATGAGCGCTAATCCCAGTCAAGAGAGTCTGCTAAGCTAGCTGTTAGACAGAGTGATGCAGCTTCAGGTGGAGGATTATTGAATGAAGCTGCATTAGAAGAGTTGAAGTGGAGTCAAAACGACAGCGTTCAAGACCAGGCGTTAATTCAATGGAACGACAACGTTTCAAGAAGGCGCGTCTAGCTGATCGGACGGCTGGAATTAAAAGTGAATCAAGGGCCGAGATTTAATCTGGAGATTGCTTAAAGGGGCGAGCTTCAGTTCATTAGAGCTAATTCGATTCTGATAGAGCTGCAAGATTGATTCATCAAGAAACGATTGAGAGCTGCGTTTGAGCGTCTGGCGAGTTTAGTCAGAGCTTGTAAGCGTTCGATTGTAGAGTACTGCTGTAAAGATCGAGGCTTGTTCGATCTAGGTCTGAAACATTGGTGGCCGTAATCTGAAGCTGTTTGTCAGCGCTGCTTAGTGGATTCTCGAGCACAGGGATTGCTCAACGTGGAGTAAAGGCCATTTGGTCATATAATCACGGTATAATTGTTCTTGTATTGTTTTTCATTCAAATTCTAGATTTTAGGGTTCTTAGATTGAATTGCTTGGAACTGTTGTTAGTGGAATTAAGTTGCGTGATCTTACAACAGAATCATAAGCAGGGTTCACTGCGGCCACATTGGGAGCAAAAGGCGTTACAGCTTGACGAATCAATTGAAGCATTTCCATGTGATGACACAGTTTCTTGAAAGACACAATATTCTTGTGCAATGTCTCAACTTGCTCAAGACTCTTTATATCCTCTACCTTAGTAGCATCCCACCATCCCTTTTTATCTCCGCGACTTGCAGCCATTTGCTTCATAAACTCCTTATGTTTAGTAAAATGATTTACTTGAGACTGTAGCATGTTGTGATACTCAACACAAGCCCTTTATTCTTTTCTTTCTTATGTAAATCAATTAACTCAATGAAACGAGGGTTACCGTTGATCGGGTATTCTTCTCGTCCTAAGAAATTATTGACAACAGATTTTACGTCAGGGTGGCCAAATGCAAATGCATTTCCCTTAGGAGAAAATAAGATAACTGCTACTTGAGATTCACACATTATGCAAAGCTCAGTTGTTTTCTTATTGATGCCAGTCTTTCTTTTGGAAAATGTTATGAGACGATCTTCCTGTCTTTGATGAGCTGCATTCGTGTCTTCATCCTCCCTCCAACCCTCTTTTCGACCGGTTGTTGTTTTCCATGGATAAATTCACATGAAATGCTAAGTTACAAGGTATATGATGTTCAATGCTCCAGTAGCAATGGAGATGAAATGGTAAACAAACTGATTTTACAACCAAAGTACATTTAGTATATATTTCTTATTTCTATTTAGATTTTATTTCTAATTATACTTTAGGCCAAAATAGAAAAATTAAGTTTTTTGCACTTATAGAAAAACACTAATTACATGTTAACAATAAACTTCTTTTTTAATCTAAAGGGTAGCTTACATACCGTACTACACATTAACATATAGGGTTTTTTGCCGAAAACCACCCCTCAATACCTAATTTCTAACAAAACCACTCTCTCAAAAAAAATTTAGTTAACCCACTAATTAGAAAACTATTAATTTGACACCCGAGTACTGTTCCGGCGACTTTTTCCGGTAAAGTTCTCATTGACTTCGTTGACTCACAATTCATTAGGGTTTTTTTGCCGAAAACCACCCCTTCAATACCTAATTTATGACAAAACCACCCTCTCAAAGTTTTTTTGAGTTAACCAACCACTAATTTGAAAACTATTAAATTTGATTAAATGAATCACATAATATGAATCATATAATGAAAAAAATATTTGAGATAATACATTATAGTTCATAAAATATAGTATATTTTTCATGAAAAATATTACAACATTTTATTAACTAATAATTCATGAAACAATACGTAATGAATATTTTTCATAAATTTGTAAACCATTATTTCAAAAATTAAAATATTTAAAAAAAATAAGGAACGATTAAAAATTATTTGCTAATTAATATTTGTGTTGATTCAAATATTTTCTTTAATAAATATTTTTTTCATGAACCAAAATATATTATTTCTTTGAATCATACATTGTAAATATTTTATCATGAAATAATATTAATGTTTCT